>OY856187.1:420151506-420394006 GCA_963693315.1 Diogma glabrata
AGGGCCTCAGTCATCCTCAGGGTAAAACAAACTACAACATTTAAAAATATTTAAAAATAACTTACAAAAAACAAATAAAAGTTATAAAAGTAACTTCAAGAATTATCAAAAATTAATACAAAAAGAACTCGAACAAAAAATTAAAAATATTAAAATAATTAAAATATTTTAAAAATATTATTAATATTATTAAAGATATTAATTAAATAGTTTTTCTCCAAAAATGTTGAAGGTAGAACAATTTTTAAAAACAGAGCATTTTATTTAGCAAAACATTTTAAAAACATAAACTGAAAATGACAATAAATTTTTTTACAAAAATAATAGAAAAGAGTTGATGTAATATACAATTTTAACTTAGAAGATTAAGTTATATATGTATTTTAATATTTATTTTTTACTGCAAGAAACTGTGTATTTGTTTACATATGGTTTTATTTTATTCATTAAATTTTTTATGCATGAATAAAAAAAAATTAACCCATTCAATATATTTGTATTTATTTTCGGATATTCCTTGGTTTTGTCCATGATTTTTGGTCCCGTATATGTACTAAGGTTGTAATATGGGATAGTCGTTAGGAAAATTTATAAATATATCCTAAAATTTTTATATTTTTATCAATAAAAGATTTTCTAATGCATTCAATATATTGGTATTTATTTTTGGATTTTCCTTGATATTGTCCATAACTTTTTACTTCAATATTTGCATTGGATTGTTTTAAGGAGGCTATGGATATTTTTGTGGACATCGGACGTATGGACGATTTTGGACCAAACTCATTGAACAAATCTAAGGACAATACAATACATTATAGGATTTTTGTCCCAAAGTTATTTGGATTTCAAGTCCCCAATAAAATTGAATCATCCTCGAATTCGTACTATGATTTTGCCGGTAGGGTAAGGTTTTTTGAGAGAAATTAAAAATGATTTTGAATTGGAAAAACTTAGACATGTTTGCCATAGGTTCTTCCAAAGTAATTAATACTTACAAAGGCTCTCCATGTTCACCAATTAGCTGATGCGCTTGCTAATACAGTTTGGAAAATCATCAGTAACAATTTAAAGGATCAAGTAGAGTTTGTTGATGTGTATAGCGCCACATACCAGTAAATTTTCATTGTCAGTAGAAGGTCATTTACGGCTCCTAAATCACTTCGTAGCCCAAATTTTACAATTTTAATTAGTTTTTAATTTTCTTTGTTAAGGATTCTTAAGGAAATTATAAAATATTTGATTATAAATTATATTGTTTATGATATAAACACATTTTCACTTAGTTTAGTTGATCTGTTGTTTTGGAAAGTCCTATGTGTCAATTTGGGAACCTCTCTCAATTTGGGAACAAGGAACCCCTTGTGTCCCAAAAATCTATTCTGATTGCATTAAAGTCTTTGGCACCATAAATTATGAAACGAGAGGCAAATCAAATCACAATTTTCCAACTCCAAGCAAGACATTTTTAAAAAGAGCATCCTTGGTAAAAGTATCAACATTTTTTTTAACTTCCCGATATGGGAAGTTATTGTTTTTGGGTCGATTTTCGAGATCGGAATTTTTTGATATCTTTACGTTTCATGACCTCCTGAAGCTGTTTAGACTATTTTTAGCTGGCAGTCTGTATGTGTGTGTGTGTGTATGTATGTATGTGTATATCAGTGTGGAGAATTTTTGCCCAATGCTTTCTCAACAACGGATGGGTTGATTTTAACGAAAATGGTCGCAATCAATGTATCTTGTCGTAACTTAGAGCCCAGTCCTTTTCTAACGAAATTAAATCATTTGTTTTTAGTGGTTTCCAAAAAACTGAAAATCTTCTCTTGCAAATATCATGAGATTAATAAATAATGCTATCAAGGTCATGAAGCTTCCATATTGTTTGTCATCATGTCAGACATTTATAATGACATTTGTATAAACAATTGCTATCTTAGTTTTTGAGATTTTTAACAAAATGTGAAAAAACTACGTGTTATTTTCTTTATGCAAACGCATGATATCTGGATGAAACTTTTGTATGTAAATGAGTTATTTTCTAAATTTGACAAAAGGGTCAGAGGTTCGAGAGTAGATTGCCTGGTCAACTGTTTAATAACTTCCCGATATGAGAACTTATTGTTTTTGGGTCGATTTTTGAAATCGAAATTTTTATAATATCTTTACGTTTCAAGACCTCCTGAAGCTGTTTAGGCTATTTCTAGCTGGCAGTATGTATGTGTGTGTGGGTATGTGCGTGTGTATTATCGTATGTGGCCAAACATTTGTCCAACGCTCTCTCAACAACGGATGATCCGATTTCAACTTCAATTGTCACAATCGATATATCTTGGCGTACCTACCTAATAACCTACAGCCCAGTCCTTTTCTAATGAAATCAGTTCATTTATTTTTTAGGGGTTTCCAAAAAACTGAATATCATCTCTTGCAAGTATTACTAGAATAAATAATGCTATCAAGATCATTTACCTCCCATTTTGTTTGTCATCATGTCAGCCATTTATAATTACATTTGTATAAACAATTGCTATCTTACTTTTTGAGTTTTTTTAAGAAAATTTGAAAAATAGGCGTTATTTTTATTACGCAAACGCATGAGAACTTGATGAAACTTTTGAATTAAAATGAGCCGCAAACGCATCCGGTTTTATTTGAATATGGAAAATGTGCTATTTTGAATCAGCTATTTTCAAAATTTGGCAAAGGAGACGGGGAGAATGTCTGTGGTTCGTTGAACAACTGTTTTTTTAGGACTTCTCAGTCTTAACATTTATTTTGTTGAAACTTAGAGCATAAGGTTTTTGTAATGTTTATAGTAGTTTTGCAAATTGTTCGAAATTTCTTCTCTCAACCACCTCTAAGTAACATTGGAAATAATGAGCTAACCGCTATAGTTTTCGTTTTTTACAACATTGCCTATAACCGTGAATTTTTTCAATTTTTCGCTTCTGTAATGTTCGAAAATAAAGAGTGGGAGAGAAACAAATTTTCACATTTTTATAAATAAGTCAGAAACCGTGTTTTCGAAAAATACAAAAAAATTATTTTGAACTACAAAAAAAAAATCACCTTCCATATCACACCCCACTTGTCCAAATCAAAAATATTTTTTTTTCAAAATTTCTACTCGCAACCCCCTCCATTGAAGAATTAAAATTATAACAACTAAAAAAATTTTCATTTTTTTTGCCAAGTTCCTACAACCGTGAATTTTTTTAAAATTTTTTCTTTTGTAATGTTCGAAGATACAAGAACAAAGAAGAACAAAACTAAAATTTCACTTTTTCTAAAATAAGTCCATTACTGTGCTTTCGAAAATTAGAAAAAAAAACTGTTTTAGACTAGAAAAAAAATAACCTTTCATTAGTTTCATATGATACCCCCCACTTGACATGACCAAAAATATTTTGTTTCCGTAATTTTTACTCTCAACCCCCTCCAATAAACATTTGAAATTATAACAACCAAAACAAAACAACGGATTTTTGTACGCTAAATCCCTACAACCTTGAATTTTTTCAATTTTTTGCTTTTGTAATGTTCGAAGTTTAGGTGGGGGACAAAAAAATAAACACACTTTTTTGGAAATAACTTAAAAACTAAGCAGTCGATAATTCATTGAAATTTCTTTTTGAAATATTTGGATTTTTTTTGATTTTTTTAAACCAAACTCGATTCCTTAAAACAAACTTTTGTTTTACTATCTCCTTATCAATGTCCATAAAATATTGATAAAAAATTTCATAATTTTCTTGTTGTCAGAAGGCGTGGACAAATACATTGTATAACTGTATAAAAAAATTTAAAATTTCAAGTTGATAGCACTTATAGTTTTTGAGAAAATCGATTATGTAGAAATTCGGACAGACACCGAAGTCTCACCAATAGGGTACCGTTTTTACTTTTTCAAAGTACGGAACCCTAAAAATGGTGATATTTTTTGAGAAAAATCGAAAAAATTTTAGCAACATTGACAAAGTAGACTTTAAGTAGACTCCACCGCTAGTTTTTTACTTCACCACAATTTTAAATTGTGTGAAGTAATGCAATGTGTCATGAAAAAAAAAATCTTACGTACCCCAAATTTTATTTTATTTTTGTTTTGGACCATCCTCTATCTAAATAGCCAAAAAAATTTTGGTGTACGTCTGTGTGTGCGTGGAAAATGGAAGATCTGGATTAATTTCAAATTTGGACAAAATGGCGGGGGGTCTCCCGAACACCTCTAAGTTTAAATCTTGAATAACTTCTGATTCCGGGCTATTATCTTATTGAAACTTAGTATATAAGGTTTTAGTACTGTTTCCAATATTTCTGCATACCAACTTCCGGTTTGTCACTTTCGGTTAAAAAGTTTTTTTTTCGGGTGTTTATCCCTACTGTAGCCTACAATTACCGATCGATTTTCATGAAACGTTGCGAAAAGCTTTTAAATAACATGAGAAAGATTTTATCGGCTTTTGGAGCACATTGGACAAAGGGTTGGGGGGTCCACCATACCACAGGTGGTTTTTTCACAAAGTTTTTATTTTTGTTGGGGGCATAAAACATTCATTCGTGAATGAATTTTGATGACACTTTGGAAAAAAAACGCAAACATGTATGACAAAGAACTGATTAGTTTTTGAGCGATAGTGAACAAAGTGGTGGGGGGTCCCTGGAGCACCTGTTTTTTTGAAAGCTCTATAACTTCTGTACCTGATAAGCGAATTGGATGAAACTTGGTATATGAGTATGTAGTACGGTTCACAATAGTTATGCATCCCAACTTCCGGTTTTTCACTTCCGGTAAAAAAATTTTTTTGTACTTTTTTGAAGTTTTTTCAGTGTCTTTATGCACACTACAGCCTACAATAATGAAGTGATTATGATGAAACTTATGGATTAGGGTTCCAATTAGTGTAAGAAGATAATTATCATCTTTTAGGACACATTGATCAAAGTGGCGGGAGGTCTACCATACAACTGCTGACTTTTCACACTTTGTTTTTAAAGTTTGTTGGGAGCATACAGACTTCATTCATTAATCAATTCTAATGACACTTTGGAAAAGATGGAAACTTCAATGACAAGGAACTGATTAGTTTTTGGATAATATTGGGATAAGTGGTACGGGGTCTCCCGAACACCTGTTTAATGTGTCAGCCTTTTTTCAATGTTTGTTGGGAGCACACACCATTCGTTCGTGAACCAATTTTGATGACACTTTGGAAAAAAATGCAAACATGTATGGCAAAGAACTGATTAGTTTTTGAGCGATAGTGAACAAAGTGGTGGGGGGTGTCCCATACACCTGTTTTTTTTTAAAACTCTATAACATCTGTACCTGATAATCGAATTGGATGAAACTTTGTACATAAGCATTTAGTATGATTTACAAAAATTCTGCATCCCAACTTCCAGTTTTTTACTTCCGGTAAAAAAAATTTTTTTTTAATTGTTGGCAGTTTTTTCAGTATCCTTATGCACACTACAGCCTACAATAATGAAGTGATTATGATAAAACTTATGGAAAGGTTTCAATTAGTGTAAGAAGATAATTATCATCTTTTGGGACACATTGATCAAAGTGGCGGGGGATCTACCATACAACTGCTGACTTTTCACACTTGGTTTTTAAAGTTTGTTGGGAGCATACAGATTTCATTCATTAATCAATTTTAATAGCACTTTGAAAAAAGATAAAGACTTTATTGACAAAGAATTGACTAGTTTTTGGACAATATTGGGATAAGTGGTGGGGTCCTCCCGAACACCTGTTTATTGTTTCAATGTTTGTTGGAAGCATACAACATTCGTTCGTTAAGTAATTTTGATTACACTTTGCAAAAAGATGCAAATATTTATGGCAAGGAACTGATTAGTTTTTTAAGCGATAGTGAACAAAGTGGTAGGGGGTCCTCCAAGCACCTGTTATTTTGGAAGTTCAATAACTTCTGTACCTGATAATCGAGTTGGATGAAATTTTGTACATACACATTTAGTACGGTTTACAACAGTTCTGCATCCTAACTTCCGGTTTGTCACTTCCGATAAAATTTTTTTTACTTTTTCTCGTACAACAGAATTTATGTTTGTTGGGATACTATTGCCTGCTTTAATATTTTTATTATTAGAACTACGAAGTCCATAATATTGGTTAGCTTTTAATTAAAGTATTTTATGGATATTAGCTCATTATATATCCAGAACACTATGTTTCCAGAGCTGTAGTGAAGTCAGCCTATGCATCAGCGTCGCAATATTTTTTAAATATATTTAAAAGATGAAAAAATGACGATTAATTGCAAGTCTTAGAAAGAGCATTTCAATTTATTAAAGTTTTAAGAAAATATCTTTATGTTACCTATTTAACTTAACGGGAAGTTCTTGGCGTGGCCGCTATGGTCACACCCTACCCTACTAGTTATTATTATTATTTAGAACTTGGAGATATTGCTTTAGCCTCGGCGTTAAGATTTTTATTTATTTGCTGTAGAATTAACTGTTGACTCTAAAAGAGAATAAATTAAATATTAATTAAATATTAAAAGAGAATAAATTAATTTATAAATTATAGTATACTATAGATTTGTAATTCAGTCACACTTCTTCGGTGATCCATCAATCGTATTGCCTTTCTCTGTACAGAGTGCAGACATTTTATTGTAAATTGACACGTACCTTCCGAAACATAAAAGCAAGTATTTCATAAATGGATGAATAAAGGACTTATAAATGAGCAAAATTTGGTCGAGATTGAAAAACTTTTTACATCGGATGAAGAATCCTATAGTTTTTGCATTGCAGATTTAGGGAGAAAAAAAAACACATGTTTGTTCCATTTAAGGTTATTTTCACTATCCTTCCTCGAAGTAGCTTAATCTCGTGCAAGTCCTCATTGTTTAACTTAATAAGAAAGTCTTTATGTTGCTTGCAAAAGGCGACATATTTTGGTTTATGGTTAGGTTAAATGCAACAAGATTAAGATCTTTCCAGTCCATTATACGCTGTTACTATTTGTTGATTGTATCAATTAACAACTCCTATCAGTGGAAACGGATTGGCACTGTATGTGAAATACTGAATGTTTCACCATAGCTCTTCAGAGATTTGTTCCACAAATGTGTTACGTATGTCCTGAGGTTTTATTCAACAAGTATGTATGTAAAGTTGCTCCTGTTGAGTGTAGACAATTTTTGTATCTTCAGATTAGAAGTCTATTGTCGGAGTCTGGGTAGTATCACGTTTATGTGTTGATGCGGAGGCTCTTTCCATAATATTCGTTTGAGTTTGAGAAAAAACCCACATCCATCCACTAATAAATTTCTATTCCTCTTTCGGAAATTATGTTCTGCTAATGTGACTACAATCAGCTATGAAGATGTATAGTTTTCATCTTTACAACAAGACAAAATATATCAATCAGCACTTTTAAATATAATTCTATTTGATATATTTTTAGCATTAAATGCCACTGATCAACAGCCATTAGTGTGTTGCCCAGATAATTTTATGACTGCAAATATGCAAAGTGCAATGCTTTTACCTAAACCTGGTGAATGTGGTAGGGACACGTCAGAACGAATTGTTGGAGGAACTAAAACTGCTATTGATGAATATCCATGGATGGCACTGTTAGAGTATTTTGAACGTAAGCAATAAGCAATTTTTTGTTTGGATATTACAATTATAATCTAAATTTACAACAATCACAATTTTAGCTAATAACATAACACCAGCTTTAAATTGTAGTGGTGTACTAATCAATCAACGTTATGTTGTAACAGCATCACATTGCGTGAACGGGAAAAAGATTCCACCAACATGGACCCTGTAAGTATTTGTAAGATTAATTTTTTTAAGTTGTTTTTAATTTTAACAATTTGTTTGTTTTTAAATGAAGATCGTCTGTGCGTTTGGGTGAATGGAATAAAGACACGGATCCCGATTGTGAAAAAGCAGAATACGGACCACCACATTGTGCAGATGCCGCAGTTCATATTTTAATTGAAGAAAAAATTATCCACGACAAATATAACCCAAATAACCCAAATCAACACAATGATATAGCGTTGTTACGATTAGCAAGTAATGTTCAGTATACTGATTTTATCAAGCCAATTTGTTTGCCACGTTCAGACAATTTAAAAACGTTTAACTATGATGGAATTTCTTTACAATTTGCTGGTTGGGGTACAACTGAAAAGAGTCAGTTAATCGTTACATTTTAATAAGTCTTTTCCAACTAACATTGATTTTTTGATTCTAGACCTTCCAAGTAACATTAAACGCAAAGTAAACGTTGATGGTGTAAATATTGATACATGTAATAAGAAGTATAGCCATCGTGTAAATGGAACTTCTCAAATTTGCGCTGGTGGTGAAAGTGGTAAGGATGCATGTGCTGGTGATGCCGGTGGTCCTCTTATGATGCTTGACCAAAATGTGACAAGACCATATTGGTATTTAGTTGGTATTGTATCATATGGCACAACACCATGCGGACTACAAGGATGGCCTGGTGTTTACACAAGAATTAGCTCATATGTTGATTGGATAGAGTCGAAAATTCGAGCATAAATCAATACAAATAATGTAAACGATATATATTTTTTAAACTTCTATTTTTTTTTGTATGTTTTTAAATCAAAACAAGATTATAAATTTATAAATAATATTTTTTTGTTTATAATAAAAAATAATAACAATTGAATAAATTTTATAGTTATAAACCTCTTAGTTGTTAAAACGTTGGTTTTCTCATAGCTTTGTAGTCGGTTCGTAAATTTATAAAGTTCAATACAACGGATTTATCCAAATAATTCTGTAATTACCAATAAAAATCAAATCAAATATTGTTAATCAAATACTAGTAATATCATTAATATAACAAAATTTTCAAAAATTTACCAAAGTTTCTCCACTGCAAACCTCTTGAAGATTCTCCTGTTTGACCAATAAAAGGTTACAGAGAGCATGAAGAATATCAAAGAGTTGTGTTACTAATGGACTACCTAGTACACGAACACATTTTCTATATTCGTTGACATCGCAAATTGTACACATTGCACTTAAAATATACGTGTGGTTCTTAGAACAAATTGTTTAATCAGAGTTGGTAAAAATCAGAATCTTCAGGCATACCGATTTTTACGTCCATTTTTCGACTTTCTAGGGGTTATACACCGTTGCAAGGCCAAAAAAATATATATTTAATTTCAGAAATCTGATTTCTCCAATTAGTCGCTGAAGAATATATCTGAGCAGGATGTGTTAAAATTTTTGACCAATTGGTTAAGCCGTTTTTAAAAAATCGTGCTCGACGATTTTGAAAATTCCATTTTGAGAAACGCGTTCATAGTTTCGTAAGACGTTGTCTGTTTCAACTGACGAAATTCATTTGTTTGGTATAAGAAATGACTAGGTATAAAATAGACGTTCTACATTGCCATTTCATGTATGCGTATACAATGAAAATGGTCAACCCAGGTATTGCGTGCCATTACGTATATTAAAAAATATTACATTACATTACAAATATGCGTGTATATCGAAGAATGTTTACCTGATCGATTTGAGATTTTTATAAAATATACTCAAATATATGTACTTGCCGAAAATGCAATAAAAGTAATAAAATCGATTTTTTGTAATACGCGTATAACCCCTTAACAAAGACCTGAATAAAGTCGCCGACTGGGGTGACCAAAACCTGGTCAATTTCAACTCTACCAAAACACAGCTGTTGATTGTCTCCAGATTAAAAACCGAGTTCCCCATAGATATTTTATTCAGTATGTCATATGTGTGATGAACCAATAGGTGAATGTAAAAACATTCGTTTATTGGGTGTCACAGTTTTAAATGACCTACTTTGGAACGATAATGTAATGGCGATGGCAAAAAGCGCGTCTAAAAAACTCTGCCTCCTAAATAGATGCAAAAAAATTTTCACTCCATACCAATTGCTCCATGTTTATAAGTCCTATATTCGTCCCTGTATGGAGTACTGTTGTCATGTTTGGGATGCTGCTTTTGTTTCCATCTTGGCCCTCTTGGACTCTGTTCAAAGGCGAGCTATATGAACTGTGGGTGATCGAGCTTTGACATCAAAACTTGATTCCCTACAACATCGTCGCACTGTTGCTGACCTCGTTGTTTTTTACAAATATCGTCATCAACAGTGCTCAGATGAAATAAGCGGTATCATGCCTCAAACTTATTCTTACCCCCGTTCCACTCGGTAATCGGCTACCGCAACCAGTGAAACGGTAAAGATCCCGCGCTGTCATACTGGCAGATCGCAGAAGACTTCTTTGTCCGAACTGCATACAAATGGAATAGTTTGCCGGAACCCTTTGTAGCATAGATATACAATGTAAATATCTAAAACTACCAACAACAACACAAATATCTAAATCACACCAATAACCCAATAAACTAAAGAAAAACTTATATGTAAACATAAACAAACAAAAACCAATTAATTCATTTATTCATAATTCGCATAATTTGTGAACACAAAAAATAATATTAAAATCATGATGTAATTTCTTCGTAGAACTAAAAATGTCTACGAAGGAAAAATAATATATTGGGAAACTCTTTTAAATGATTATCGACAAATTTGAATAATTGTTGTTGTTTTGCTTATTATCAATTTAGTATATATGTAATAAAAAGTTCTTTAATAAATCAGTATTTAAGTTATACTCAAATCAACCGTGTTTCATTTAGTGTGAAGTCCAAGTGAGAAAACCATCAAAGATCATGTAAGTAGAATTCACTATTTGGTAGAAGTTGTTCTTTTAAGAGTCTCTGGCTCATAAGAATAACCGATACCATATTGAGTGGTTCGGTAGAAGTTGTTCTTTTGAGAGTCTCTGGCTCATAAGAACAACCAATACCATTTCATGTGGTAACCAGTTTTCCTATTTGGAGAACTTACTATTTGGTGGATCTTGTTCTCTTAAGAGTCTCTGGCTCATGAGAACAACTGAAACCCTAGGGACTTCACGAATATAGGATTCACCACAGATCCCATATTCGTCACTACTTATTCTTTAGGATCATTTGATCCCAAACAATAAAACTTAAAACTCGTTATACTCGTCATTAAATTCATTCCCACAATACAAACATATTATACCTTAGTATCAGGTGGCTTCAACCCGCAAAGGCTTAAAAAAAGCGTTCATCATGACCTTAGAACGCCAGTTGTTGTGGGCCCCAGGTCTAGACCTAGGTCTTAAAAGGTATTTATGTGTTGTTGTGACACATATTCTAAACCCTATTACACAACACATTTTATTTAAAAAAAAAAAAAAAATATAAATTTCATTGATTATTTTTTGAGGTTTTTTCCTGCTTATTAAAAGCGATTATCCATTATATCAAAGAGGCAATCCATAAATGAGAAATATAAAGATGTAATCAAACTGGGCGATCAAAAGCGATCAATTTTACTAAAAATTTCTGCTCTAATATAGCTAACGTACTCCTGCGACTTAGCTTCAACCAACCCGGTTTTCGTCTAGCAGACATAACATTCATCACTTAGATTCTAAAATAAATCAGTGGTCTGAGTCAAAAATGCGGCAAACTTATTATTTGATACACTCCTCTGAAATATCCTATATCAGCGAGTGCCAGGTGATTAATTCTTCGTGAAACCTTTTAGGCCTTCGTTATGCCTGACGCAAATTTCATGCGCACAAATACCAAAACCACACCAGTCTTAAAATGTAGTAAACTAAGAATAACACGACCGCAATAGGATGCAATTTGATTACACCCAGCTTTCTATATTACTTACATTAGTAATGAAATATGTTGCTTGTCCGGTAAACTTTAACGATTATTAAACTATGCCTAAAACGTAAATCTGTAAATAAGATAAAGAACAATATCCATATAATGAAATCATCTTCATGCCACACAATAATATAAAAAAACGACAAAGCTGTAATCAATAATGTTCGTGATAAACAGAAATATTAATGAACTTGCAACCGTTTTGACAGAAAAGAAATCCACAACAAGCCAATTATAATATATGACCATTATCACCCAGCTAAACAAAATTATTTAAGAGATTCAAAACTAAACCACATACTCTACACAACATTCATTCACATTCGAAGACTTGTTCTAAAGTATTAATTTATTTCTCTTGTAGTCTATACCAGTTTGCGTATTTGCGATACAATTACAATTTGCTTTCATTATTTTTTGTCATTTGGTCTATCCAACAGTGTGTTTATTCCCGACCTTATATTGATTGACTCACGTGACACATGACTCCATGATTTTATGTAATTTACTGTTCATTGCTTGTCTGGGATAAGACCTGGATGAATGTAGTATTACCTCTTGAAATATATTTACATATCTTAAAATGTGATTTTATTAGTTCAAGATTTTTTATATATTACTAGCCATGACGAAGATAGTGAAAAAAGTGCACACCAGTCACAATTGCGTTTTATTCAAATAACGGAGTTACGAAGTTTCGCACTTTTTGTCCAGATTGTGTTTTGGTTCTGGTTGAAATTGGCAATGTTTGATACTCCTTGAGATATTAACGTACACTTTTTTAAATTTGCACGGAAATACTAAATCTTCCTTGATCAAGTGACGCAATACCTTCCTCAATGATTAAAGCCCAGATATAGAGATATATGCAAGCTCGTTTCTTCGAGCAAGCAAAAGTGTGTCATCACCAAGAAATATTCCATAACTCTCACTGTTATCGCCCCTCGCCAGTGGTATGTGATATCTCACGTTAACTCCTATGATCAGGAGTTCGCGCGGTTGTCACACTCGTAGAAAGTAAATTTAAAAATTAACAAAAACTTACCTGCCTCGATGCGGACGTAATTAAATTAAATCTTATTCAATTATTTAATTAAATCTTACCTGCAGAATTAAATTGAAACTGTTGCATATGATCAATAATAACTCGATGTAATCATACTCCAAACTCTGTCATTATAGCGCTTAAATTTTCACCATCCACACATTTTTGAATCTGGGTTATAAGTGGAATAATAAACTGAACAACAGTTAAACAAGCTTGCGATGCTAAAGTATCGACATCCGTTTCCGGTTTAAAATCGTTCCGTTTTTGTTCATTTTGTAAATAAAGCTTAACCCAACCGATAATTGAGTGAACGATCTAAGCCAGTATCAAGTTTGTTTTCTATTTGTTCCATCATATTCCGTTTCTTTTGAACACAATCGTGGTACTTTGCTGTTGTCATCACACACGGGAATACACTGGCTGTGTATAATTTTTAGAATCAATTATTACTAAAAAAACAGCTATTGCTTGTTTTCAGATCATAGACCGAGTTCCCCAATGATACTTCCATTAGTACACAGAGAAAAATTTTCGTGGTTATTTTCAAGAATTTTCGTATTTACTATTCAAATATGATAATATTGTTGAAATAAATATAAAAGTATTTGAAATTAGAGAACTAATGGTTATTATCTTTAGGATAAAAAGGTTTCCGCAGTTAAAAATAACGACGAGCTGTTATTATAAAAATCTAAAAATTGTTAAAAGAACACAATCATTTTGTCGCAAACATTAAAAACTTTGTAGTAATGAGGTTAAGAGTTAATTTTGTAATATTTTTAATTTAATTTTAAATACTTTAAGTAGATTATATTAAATATATTAGGCGGCCTATGCAACATATTCATAACAACAAAACTATTATACAATCTATATAAACTATATGACTAATAGCGTCTAAAAAGATATGAATAGCAGCATCTAGCATGTAAAAGATGCATAGCACGTTTAAAATATTAATGATGTTTAATCTGCTTTGAAAATTCAAGATTGAAAATTCAATTTCTTTGAAAATTCAAGAGTTAACACGTGTTTTTTAAATAAAGTGAAAATAAAGTTAAACAATAATTGTTAGTTTGGTGTTTCTATTACAAACTTTTGTGAATGGTTAACGTTGTTATAAACAAATTGGTTTTAATTTATATTAAATTGCATATTAAATATTAAATTGCTGTTGTTGAAATTAAGAGCAGAGACCTGCCATATTTATTTTTGATTTAGATTGCTTATAAAATAATTAAATATTTATGTCGAATAGCAATTTAGAATTTTTATACATTGAAGAGAGTGATTTGTTAAAAGATGTGGTGGATAGTGAAATTTTTAATTTATTTAAAAGCTGGCATTTAAATGATTCAACAATTAATTTATTATTTGACTGCGGAATAAATTCTTTTATACGATTATCAAGAATTAATTCAAAAGAAATTGCTAAAATTTTTGATAGTAAATGTTTGACCGGAGAACTTATTGATTTTCGTTACAACTTGCAGAAATGGAGAGAGGATAATGGGGTATATTATTAAATATTTTTTGAAACTATTTTTAAGTTTTATTTTTTTCAGTATGAGTGTTTAACTCCGGCAAGAAGCGATCAAACATTAAGTGCTGTATCATCATGGATTAATAGTTCTAATATTTCCACTACAGCATCCACATCATCGGTTGAAGATATTTTGCTTACAACAATAACAGGAAGAGATGTGCTCACCAGTTATAAATTTAATAAACGTTTGTCATCCAGTCAGCAGACAAGTATAGTCCGACTAATTATACAACATCATGTTGCAAATAAGGTGCGAATATCACCTAAGCACATGCTAAAATTTTCTAAGGAAATTGTGGAAATATTTCCCACGGAAAATGAGGTATATTTGAATCATTTTATATATCAGTTTTGATATTTAATTCAATTAATTCAATTAATTAATTCTTTCTTCTAGAAAACCTACTATATTCCGAGAAGTAAAAATAAGAATCCGTCTGGTAAATTGTATGATCGGTATTTTAATACGAATAAAAAAAACGTACGAAGTTTAATTCAAAATATTCCTGAGTGTAGTTCATCAACCGTTTCAGTCACTGTTGAAACCACAGGTAAGCTATAATTAATTTCATAATAGGCGATTAAAATTAAATAGCATTTATTAAATTCGGTTTAAGCTGAATATGATATATGTCAAAGTTGGTTATACCATAATGCTGATCCATGGGAAACCATATGCTATAAATGGGAAGTAACATCAGCTATGCGCTTGAAGGAATTTAAAGCAGCTGATAAAAACATACTTCAATTTCTAACGAAGTGGCCAAGATTTAAAGATGCATTGGGATATCAATTGGTAGGTATAACTGCCATTAAAAATAAAATTATTATCAATAATTAATTCCATCTTCAGATTGATATAGACTTCAAAACTCTGCATACGTCAAAACATAATTTATTTTTGGAAAATTTTGAACTAGCTTTACCTAAACTTAAACATTTTTTAAAGGAAAATGTAAAAGACAAATTAAACAAACATTACATTCGTCCATGTATGGAATATTGTTGTCAACTCTTGTGTGGTGCATTCAGTGGCGTCATTTCACCAAAATCTTGGGGGGGGGGGGGCGAGAACTACTGGTTACTATGCTAGATCTTTAACTTCTATTGTTGTTTCATCGAAGCGAATGCCGCAAAGTTCTGCAAAATCCCTTCATTTGTTAAAAATAATTTTAAATTTAGTATCATCTTTGCATTGTTTAAGCATCAAGAAAGTAGTTTGGCATTACCGCCAGCCAGCGAGTTTCACTGTATCCAATAAGTTGGTTATGTTCGACATTATTTTTGCCGCAGAACTCCTTCAACGTCTCCAGTAAAGACAATAAAATATCCAAATTTTTTTAACCCTGCCATTTAAATCAGCAGCAGTTCTTATTGCATCATTTAGAATATGGGCTGCGAATCCAATACCCAATACATTCTGGTTCAAATTCGAGCTTAGCTTGCTTTTAAATTTTCACTTCTTGACGTGACACCACTAAAATTGGTATTCGAGTTATCAGCGCAAATTGCAACAAAATTTTTGTCAATGTTAAATAACAACAAGAAAACAAAATAACAACAAAACTTGTTCAAGCTACTGGAGCTGACGGCTTATTGCAACGCTTTTTTATGTTTATCTGTATCAATATGTCTTTTAATTCATAATGTCCACTGTTAGTTTGCAAATTCACTCCGACTGGTAATACAATAAACCTTTGCGTCGTTATATTTTGATTTTTTTCTAAAAGGATAGTCCAATTCAATATCGTATGAGAATTTACGTAAACGTTTTCTATCCATCTTGATTTAAAGGAGAACTTTTTAAATATAATTTTAAAAATTAGTAAAAATTTACCTTTTATAGTAGCTTAAAACTTTTGTTACACAAGTAAAGACTGCAAAACAATTGAAACAATTTATTTTAATTTTACTAAATAATTAATTAACTTTTTAATTTAGCCTTGGAATATGTGTGCCGTCAAAAGAAACTATCGACTAATAACAATATCCTGTCAATAAACTCTGTACAGATGATTGCTTACGCTGATGATGTTGTCATCCTCGGCCGAAGTGAAGCTGTTATGAGTGAGACCTTCAAGTCGCTTGAGAGTGGTGCTAAAAAAATTGGTCTGCAAATTAACTACAATAAAACCAAACATATGAATGTTTTAAGGGAGGCTGAGAAGAAAGATTTGATGTGCGGCGATGAACGAATTGAGGGAGTTGAATCTTTTAAATATTTGGGATCAATGCTTGACTCAAACAACAGCATACTTACAGATATAAAAGCTCGAATCGCTGCAGGTAATCGAACTTTTTACTCAATTAAACCTCTCCTTGGATCATCGTATGTATCAACTAACACCAAGCTCAAGTTATACAAGACATTGATTAGACCGGTTGTGATGTATGGGTCACAAACGTGGACCCTTACACAAAATGACGAATCGCATTTATCTGTATTTGAGCGTAAGATCCTACGCTACATTTTTGGTCCACTTAAGACAGACGATGGAGAGTATAGAACCCGGTATAACTTTGAGATCAGAGACCTTCTTGAGGGTCCTGATATAATAGGTTGTATCCGTTCTAATAGGATTGCTTGGTTTGGGCATGTTCTATGAGCCGATTCATAGTCTGGAATGATTAGACAAATGTACGTTAGTACCCCAGGGAGTGGGCGACCGCGAGGTAGACTGCAATGGAAGACTGACGTAATAAACGACCTTAAAAAAATCGGCTGCCATGGTAATTATGTCGCTGTTGCGAATGACCGTGGTGCATATTCAAAGCTGATCAACCTGGCAACGCTCCTACATGGAGCATGAACGCCTTAAAAAAAAAAAAAATAATAATTTATATCTTTTCTGTATTCTGTAAGTATAAGAAGTGTACAGTATACCTCTCGTTCTATCTTTTGCAAATATATACCATTTATCAAGTTTTTATGCTCTCTACTTTGTTTGTTCTTTATTGAGAAAAAAAATTATAAATTAGAAAATAATAATTTTATTTTTGAGCTACCTAGTTAAAGTGTGTTTTAAACAGAGTTTGAAACGCTACTTATATCACTCCTTTACTTTGTTCTTTCAGAGTGCGTAGCTTAAAAAAAATATAACACTCAAACATACAGGAGTGAAAATAATAAAATATCATTCTTGCTACTAAATTGAAATAAATATTTTCTTTCAAATACTCAACACTTTTATTTTTGCTTCAAATTTGATGCTTTCCAACGTAAAATGCTTTGAATGATTCGTTCAATTATTCATGTATTGTTAGAAAAATGAATATTGTTAATGCTGATTTTTAAAAGCTTCACGAACGTTTAATTGAATTCATATTAATACAAATGTTTAACTGAATTTATATTACCTTACAAATGTTTAACTGAATTTATACTAATAATACCTTACAAATGTTTAAATTAATAATACCTTACAAATGTTTAATTAGTAATACCTTATAAATGTTTAACTGAATTTATTTAGTAATACCTTACAAATGTTTAATTGAATACAATACAAATGTTTAATTGAATTAACGCTAATACCATACAAATGTTTTAAATTAAAACTTTACAAACGTAAATTAAGGAATTAGAGGAGTATTGATAGAATAGCCATACTCTTCTAACATTAGTATATAAGCAATGAAAATTATAAACAAAATCCTATTCAAATAAAGCTTCAACAGAAGAAACAACTAAAGAATTTTATTTATGTAATTATTCTACAAATTGGCGATTTTGCACGCTCCAGTGCAAATATTATAATTACAAGGAGTTCTTGGGGTAAATACGTTCTAGGTCTACAAGAGCGTACACAAATATAAAGGATGACGTAGAGGGACTATACATAAATCGAATAAAAGAACAGGAAAATGTAATCTGCTCCAAAGGAGTAAAATCATTTTTTTTTACATTTTAATTTTTGAATATTATTTCAAAGGATTAAAATGAGTGCTCGAATAAAGTAAAACTCTGGTTTAAAATTTAAATGTTTATGAATTTATACGGAAAACTGCGACTTTTTAAGTAAAATATTTTGTATTTTATTTTTCATAATATACTTTCGATCTCTCGTATATACACTGGGGAGATGTTTCTATAAACAAAGAAACCTTTTCGTTGAGATAGATCTGTTAGACATCAAAAGATATTCGCAAAACAAAATGTAAATTATTGAAGTGAAAAAAACTGAGTTTAGTATTTCTAAGAAAATTATAGTTAAAACACTATTTAGTAAAAAAAAATATTGCACTAGTTTGTTCTCTCAATATAGATAAATCAACATATGTATACATAACATTATACAAATTGCAAGAAAAAACAGTGAAGCCATTGCTTTGACTAAGATATTGCGCAAACTGTACGTAGGTAGATATAAGGCTTATTTGATTATTTCGATAATGCGGGCAAATGTGGTGGAAATATTTGTTTCGTGGTACGCTTCGTGGGACAAATTTCTCCGTGGGACAACGCAATCAAATGTGGGAAATTTCCACGCAGCGTAGGACGTCTGGACAGTTTACTACCCATAAACGTGCGTAAATTTTTCATTTGATTCAAAATTGTACAATTATTGCGAGCTTCTTTTAAATCTATAAGAAAAACCTACCACAAAAAATAACTGTTTCTCCCTCCCTGTGACTGTATAAAAAAATGAACAAAGATTGACGTTTAGTATACGTTTTGGATTTTATTATAACCAACCAAACATATAATTTTTGCTATTTTATGAATTAAAAATTATAGTCCATATAGCGAAAAGAATTTGTCAGCAAGTTTTCATAACATACTTTGAAAATATTTACATAACTTAAATATTTGTTCGTGTCTTTAGAAAATATTGCTTGTCCATTATAAAACATTCACTATTATAAAATCACTGGAAATAACACAAAAAAATTAAATTACTCTCGTAATTATTTTCATTCATTTTATAAAAATTAGCACAACTATCAAGAAAACCGATATGTTATAGGATTTTACAATTAGAAATGTTTTTAATTTATTGTTTTTAAAAGTCTTGTAAAGTTTGTACAAAATGATATAGATAAAAAAACAGGGCCAAACAGTCAGGGTTCTCCAAATAAGTGGGATATAATTAGGTTGTGTTCTCCTGCATGTACTTACTTTTAAGTTTATATAAATTACCAATGACCAATAACAATTGAAATTTGAATGTTAAATACTGCACTATGAACTCTCGAGGAACCCTATACTAATGAAATATTTTGTTTCCTCTGGCTTAGACACGAATATCTTATAAACAAAACACTATCGTACGATAGAATTTTGTCAAAATACGCACCCACGGCGTTTTTGGAAGAACGATCGTGTTCTGTTTATAAAACTGATTTCATCAGAAGATTAGATGCAATACGACCGCCTTTCGTATCGGCGGCGCTCTAGTCTATACAAAGAACGATAACGGTTTGAATATTGTGGTGAACCGTACTTTAGTCGGGCCAAAATAATATGTAACGTAATAATTATATTATCAGATATATTTCAATTAATAGTATGCGATAAAATTGGTATATTAGCTAATAGTGGAGTCATATTAGTAAAAAAAAGTGATATATTTGATGTAAGAGCAAAGTTGAATTTTTTTTTGTTTTATGTTAAGGACATAAAAGTTAGTGGGCATGTAATTATTTAGCAAATTTGGAGGTTCGGAAGTGCCTCAAAAATGGCAAAAACTGGTTTTTTGGTGTTTTTTGAGTAGGTCGCTTCACTATTTTTGAAATATTTCGGGCTCTAATGATCATAAAAAAGAAAAAAAAAATGAAAAATGTTTGTGATTAAATTTCAAATCCATCTAGGGGGGTTAGATATTTTAAAAGTGTAACCTAACCTCAAAAAACCGAATCGCGTGACTTTTTTTTTTTTACTAAATTTATGATAAGGGGTGGAAAAATCGTCGAATTTTCATGAAAATTTCAGGAAACATGTATTTTAATAGTTTTAATATGGGATTTAATTTTTATGAAAAAGTTTTAATTTTTTCGGCTACAATTGGCATTTTTCGTTAAATTTGGCAAATGGTGCCATTTTATGAGAAGTCATCCAAAATAAAATTTTTTGTTTTTGATCTGTACTTTCTTTTATCTACTTTAACCTAAGTAGAATTAAAATTATGCTGCCTTAATTTAAATGCCCATTTTTGAGCATGAAAAAAAAAACATTAATTTTTGCATTTTTTTGACATTTTACCATATATACGATATTATTTATGCTATTATTATGTATTTTGCATAAAAGTGAAATATGCAATTCAAATTAATAAAAAATATTTTTTTAAATTATACATAGCCTACAAATTTTTTTTTTTGCAATGTCCTAAATTGCTTTTGGTAAATAATTAAAATTAAACTAACAAAATGTATGACATAATAATAAAAAATAGCAGTTGAAGTAGTATATAAGTAATAGTTTAAGCAAAAATTGTAATAATAATTTAAACTGAGGATGACGGTAGTCGAAATCGATATCCAATAAAATAAAAAATCAAATTCAAATTGTTACTATAAGGAAGTTTTTTATTATTATTAATAAAATAAAATTTTTAAAAATAAACAGCAAAAAGTATATTTTTAAATATTGAATTTTAATTCAAAAGTGACAAAAGCACACAAACAGTGAATAATATGGAAAACCATAATAACACATATAGAGTTTTCAATTGAAAACATAATTGGCGTAAAATTATTTATGCTGTGTATTTTATATGTTTGAAAAATGTTTGAAAAAAATTGAATATTACATTTTTTCAAAATCTTATATCAAATATTTACAATAATTGTAATAACATTTTAATTATTTACCAAAAGCAATTTAGGGCATTGCAAGAAAAAAAAGTTTTGTAGGTTATGTATAATTTAAAAAAATATATTTTATTAATTTGAATTGCATATTTCACTTTTATGCAAAATACATGATAATAGCATAAATAATATCGTATATATGGTAAAATGTCAAAAAAATGCAAAAATTAATGTTTTTTTTTCATGCCCAAAAATGGGCATTTAAATTAAGGCAGCATAATTTTAATTATATTTAGGTTAAAGTAGATAAAAGAAAGTACAGATCAAAAACAAAAAAATTTATTTTGGATGACTTCTCATAAAATGGCACCATTTGCCAAATTTAACGAAAAATGCCAATTGTAGCCGAAAAAATTAAAACTTTTTCATAAAAATTAAATCCCATATTAAAACTATTAAAATACATGTTTCCTGAAATTTTCATGAAAATTCGACGATTTTTCCACCCCTTATCATAAATTTAGTAAAAAAAAAAAAAGTCACGCGATTCGGTTTTTTGAGGTTAGGTTACACTTTTAAAATATCTAACCCCCCTAGATGGATTTGAAATTTAATCACAAACATTTTTCATTTTTTTTTTCTTTTTTATGATCATTTGAGCTCGAAATATTTCAAAAATAGTGAAGCCAGTTTTTGCCATTTTTGAGGCACTTCCGGACCTCCAAATTTGCTAAATAATTACATGCCCACTAACTTTTATGTCCTTAACATAAAACAAAAAAAAAATTAAACTTAGCTCTTACATTTTATTTTACCTATTTTTTACAGAAATAAAGGGTATGGAACCAATCCCCTTTTTTTCTATGTGCAGCATGTCTTTTTATGCACGGTTTTTTTTACACGTCTTTTCCTGGAACGTATCTACCGTGTAAAAACAGAATTGGGTGTAATTACATGCCCATTAACTTTTATGTCCTTAACATAAAACAAAAACAAAATTCAACTTTGCTCTTACATCAAATATATCACTTTTTTTTACTAATATGACTTAAGTAGGAAGGTTTGATAAAAAGCTGCTATTCAGGAGTGCGTTCGAATACTAAATGAAGTCTTATTTTCATTGAATAGTTAATGAGGCAATCGAAAGAGGTTCATTTAGTTTTAGAACGAATTGCATTTAATGTCTGAAATGCCAAATTTCTCGTCGATATTTTTGATAGAAAAATTTTGTAACTTCAAAGCTAAAATTCAAAAAAACTTAATTAATTTTATTTTCAATCGTTAATTCCATAATATGTAAATGTAATTAGCAATTAGATATTTTGGTTTTATTTTAATTTTCCTCATAAATTTCAAAATGTTCAACCATTTTGTTAATATTTTTCAAATAAGTATAACAATTAACTATAATATATATTAATAAGTTGATTAATTACACTGTGCGACAGTTAAAATCCGCTGGGGTTCTGACTGCCGGGAAAAGTTATATCGGTAAAAAAAAAGTTATACGTGTCCCGGCGTTTCACTGGGTCACGTCTAGGAATCGAGATATATCGATTTGAAGTTAGCAAGTATCATATAGGAGAAATTGTCACGTTTGGGGTTCTTTTTTTGACATAACTCGAGAAGGACTAGTTCGATTTTGCTGAAACAAATTTAGAAATTGAGAATTGCAATTCCTTTAATCTACTGATATACTATACTGAAAAAAATTAAAATTAAATAAATAAGAACTTCAAAAAAAATAAAATAAATAAATAAATGAAATAAAAATAATAAAGTAAAATAAAAAAATAATAAAAATAATAAAATAAAAATATAATAGAAATATAAAACAATAAAATAAAAAAAATTTAATAAGTAAATAAAATAAATAATAAATAAATAATGTATAAATAATGAAAAAATAATAAATAAATAATAAATAATAAATATACAATAAAAAATAATAATAAATAATAAATAATAATAACAAATAATGAATAATAAATAATGATAATAAATAATAATAATAATAGTAATAAATAATAATAAATAATAATAATAAATAATAATAATAATAAATAATAATAATAATAAACAACAATAATAATAATAATAAACAACAATAATAATATAATAAAATATAATAAAAATATAAAATAAAATTATACTAAAAATAATAAAATAAAATAATAAAATTAAATAAATAAATAAAAAATAAAAAAATAAAAAATAGAAAATAATAAATAAAAACGTAAAAAAAAATAAAATTAATACACAAAGACACATAGACACATGTCCAAATACATTTAAAACAATAAATTTTGGAGTTTATTCCAGTAAAAATATTTAAAAAAAATTTCTATGAAAAATCAATTTTCTTGTCAAAATGAGATACCTTTACTTAATTGTGAATAAAAGCGAAATGCGTTCATTGATTTTCATGATCTATGGCTCGTTTTGTGCACAGATTATGTGACTTTATGTCAAAGTAATAAGACTTGACACTTTTTCCCGTTTTGAATTTTTCATGATTTTTTAAAATACAATTTTATTTTCTAGGCAAACAATTATTTTTTTTCTTCATAAATTTATTTATAACTGCGAGTAGATTAAAAGAATTGTAGTTCTAAATTTTTCTAAATTTGTTTCAGTAAAATAGGACTAGTCGTTCTCGAGTTATGTCCCCAAAACGTGACTATTTCCCCTATATGATGCATATTAACTTCAAATCGATATATCACGATTCCTAGACGTGACCCAGCGAAACGCCGGGACACGTATAACTTTTTTTTTACCGATATAACTTTTCCCGGTAGTCAGAACCCCAGCGGATCACTAACCCCTACCATTTGTCGCACAGTGTAATTCATATACGGATGTTGTGAAGAAACCACCAACTATTTTGATAAAACCTAAGAAGACTCAAAGTGCAGACATCACTGAAGGGGATTTGAAAAACGAATTAAATCAAGGAGAAGTTGGAGCAAGAGTAAAGTCAGTCAGGAAAGCTCATAATGGAACGGTTGTTGTAGCTTGCGAAGGTGAGACCTCTATCCAAAAAATGAAGGATGAAGTTGATAAAAGCGTGGGGGAGAATTATGATATAGTAGTCAGGTACCGAAAAAATTCGAGAATAATATTGACGGTAAACGAAATAACAGAAAAACAATATACTGGGGAGAAATTAAGAAAACAGAATGATATATGGAAGGTAGCAGGTTAGAAATCAAAGCAGTTTGGGAAAAGAAAAGTAAAAGAGATATGAGTAGTTTTTTGCTGTTATAATTGAACTGGATGGAGATCGCTACAATGATGTTATGAAAAACAAAAGAATATGTTTAGGGTGGAACAGTTGTATTTCCAGAGATGCTACATTTGCTTTTGTTAGAAGATGTTATAAGTGCTTAGGTTTCAATCATAATAGTAAAGATTGTAAAGCTGCAAAAAAAATATGTTTAAAATGTGCAGGTGATCACATGGATATAATAATGTACTATCTTTATATACAGGGTCTTGTAAATAATAAAGAGGTGCTTGAGTCATTAGTAGGGGAAAATCCTGATGTGCAAATATTGTTTTTATCCGAAACGCATATCACAGGAGTATCAATTTATGTAAAAACTAAACTAAAATCAAAATTAGTGTTAATACTTTTATTTTCAGTGGATTTTGGGTTTTATCTATATATGTTTGGATAAATGCAATAAAATGGTCAATCTCAGTGGCGTGTATAGATCAGTATCTACTGAGTCTGAATCAGTATGTACTGAGTATGCACTGAAGTCATGTATGTACTGAGTTCTTTACATCCTTTTCAGATTAGGCTAGGGAATTTGTTGAGGGACAAGATAACGATATTATAGCAGGCGACTTTAATATAAATTGGTTGAAAAATGATTCGACTTATGCAGAATACAATTAATGATCTTGGATTAAAACAAATGGTAAATCAATATACAAGGATGTCACAGAAAACGCAAACACTGATTGATTATGTTCTAACTAGAATATGCAATAATGACGTTTTGGATGAGGTGGATAGAGGAAACAAAGTATCAAATCATGAGTCATTGAAAATAAAAGTATTAAAAGAAAGATGTGTGAACCTAAAATGACAATGAAACAAATGATAGTATATATGCAAAAGAAGAATTTGATTCAAGTATGCAGCAGGCTGGAATAAAGGAGTTGTATCTAGAAAATGATGTGAGTGTTTTATCAACAAAGTTTCAAGATACTATTGTTCAAAGTGTGGAAAAAAAAGAGCCAACATAAAACTTGCTACATTGAAAAAGTATTAAACGTTGGTTTGATGTAGAATTGAAAGATCTTAAAAAGCAAAAATGGGAAGCTTATACAAAAGCAATGTTCTCCATCGATAGAACTAGTTGAGATTTATACAAAACCAAGCGAAACAATTATAAAAATGAGGTTAAAATGTCTAAGGACGATTATATTTGAAATATATCTTAAAACGCTTATATCTTAAAATGTTTTAGACAGGAACTAGCTACTCCGCTTTCTATTTTATTCAATAAATCTTTACAACTCGGTTGCTTTCCCGTAAAATGGAAAATGTCTAAAATTATTCCAATTCATAAGGGTGGTAGTAGAAACGATATTCAAAATTATAGAGGTATATCAATCTTATCCGCTATTCCCAAGCGTTTTGAATCCATTGTCTCAAAATATCTTTTTAATAAAATAAAATCTAAAATATCACCATGCCAACACGGTTTTTTTTCAGGTCGGTCAACAACGACTAATCTAGTGGAGTTTAAAAGAAAACCAATTGATGGACTTCGTGATAACGGTCAAGTCGATGTGGTGTATACGGATTTATCGAAAGCTTTCGATTTTGTACTACACAACATAATTCTAGACAAGTTGCAGTTCTTTGGTCTAAGTGATAATTTTATCAAATGGATGTCGTCTTACTTAAAAGGTAGAACGCAGTATGTGGATATTAATGGTGTCAAATCAAATTACTTATATGTATTTTCTGGGATTCCCCATGGATGACACTTGGGACATATATTGTTTATAATGTTCATAAACGACTTGCCTTTGGTTTTAAAACATGCTTCGGCTATAATGTATGCTGATGATATCAAATTACTCTTGCCTGTGTACAATATAGATGATGCTCAAAATTTACAAACTGATATAGCGGCTATTTCACACTGGTGTTCCAGAAACTGTCTTAAGCTTAATTTAAGTTGTGTTATGTCGTTAAGCAGAAAAAGAAATCCAACTCATTCTAATTATTATGTTGATAACAGTTTACTGAAGCGAGTAAGTTTTTTTAAGGATTTAGGTGTTGTATTCGATGAGGAATTGAATTTCAATATTCACATTGACGCAATGGCTGCCAAGTCCGGTTCTCTCATGGGATTTATATCTAGGATTGGTAGGGATTTTACAAATTCATCTACTTTAGTAAAGTTATATGTCTCATTGGTACGACCTCATCTTGAATATGCATCAGTTATTTGGAATCCAATTAACAAGAAGCATATTCAAAGAATAGAAAAAATACAAATAGTACATTATATACCGAGGTGATAAAGTAAATTTTCTACATTGAGGTGGATATTAATTCGCGAGAAACGAAGTTTCGAGCGAATTAAGCACCGAAATGGAGAAAATTTTCTTCACCGAGGTTTATATACTATTTTTTTTACTACTTGATATAAAAAATGCACTAAAACTCTTAATTATTCACAAAACAAAATGTCAATTAATAAGCAAATGGTGAATAAATAAAAATTTTGATTTGGTGAAACATTGTGTATCATATCATTGGATTGCGTATTGGATATTTATTATGCAGGGCTGCTTAGTTAGAAATTTATTTTCAATGAATTTTCTTAAAACTATATAAAAATCACATATGCTTTGCGTTAAAAAATATAGCTTTTATTTATTTTTGACATGAATTGAATTGAATTGAAAATCTATTCAATATTGTTGAGCCAAATTTAGAATTTTTTTAGTCTACAACTCACAACTAAACTTAATTTCAACAGAATTCCGTTTAACACGAAATAAAATTTCAAATAAACTAAACTATAGTTGCAAAGAAGTTTTTGCATTCATTCATTATTTATTATTATTAAAATAAAATCAAAACGCTTATTATTTTTTAATATATTATTATTATTTTAGGAAGAAACTAAAAAATTTCAAAGATGAACTCAGTTAACAAACGAACAAAAATTATATTTTCATTATTTACTAAGGTGCTAAAATACTTATTATTAGGTGTGGGGAATAATTATTAGTAACCTTAGCTGAGAAAAATAACTTTTGTCTTGGGTTTTTGAGTAAATAATTGAAATTTCTCATGCAAGTAGTAAAAAAAGAAATTTACAAGAACTGTATTCATGAATTTTGGATTCATTCGTTATGATTGCAATCTTAGATATTGGGAAAATTTAAAATTACTCCCTTCCTATGAATTGCGGTCTGTAACTTTGGGACTTCGTAATAAACAGCGTGATAAATAAGATAATATAATCGTGATAAACAGCGCTCCATTATACAAATATTAATAAACTTGCAACCGGTTTGAAAGAAACAATCAAAAATTGAACCTGCAACAGAAATTCACCAGAAACCAAATTGGGTATTTTTGCTTATAAGAGCAGTAATACGACACCAAATTTTATCCAAAATTCCGAGATAACGTGTTTTGCAATTGGCACATTTTTATATAAAATCAACCTAAAATATTTTATTTTTTAGTAACCAAATAACTTCTGATTCTGAAAGATCAACTGATCAACTGAGAAAAGAAATTAATTTTTTTTTGTTTAATTTCATTAATTTAAACATTTATTTCAGAGTGATTTGAATAAGAGTTTAGTTTTGCTTTGGGTTTTTTCAAATAAATTAATTACAAATGCATTTGTTAGTAATTCAATTTTTTGTGATTTTTTTAATAGTGAAAATATCTTTAAGTTCATCGGGTAAGTAAGATAAAATTAACGAAATTTGCAATTTAGAGAATTAATTATAAAACTAAATTTCTGTTAGAGATTATTTAGTTTTTTTTTTTTCGGCGATATGGCTCCAATGAAGGAGCTAAGCGAATAAAATGTAAGCCTTTGGCTATAATAGTGTTGATTGATAGCAGCTTGCTGCTAGTGTTGTTCAGGTGCGTTTTGTTCAGATGGTAATGTAGATTCGGTTAGTTTTACTAGATTTATCTGGAGTTTTACCAACAATTTTTCTTCGTGTGAATTTGTAGATATTAGGTGTTACTGTTGTTCCGACGTCAATATAGCATTCAAATTAATGAATAAAATTCTTTAGAATTATCCCTTGGAAGAATATAAATGTTGCGTACAAGAGCCCTCGTTTAGTTGTTAATTTATAACTTAGCTTCAAGTTCCTTAGGTTGACTTTACGCTACGTGTTAGACTACATTTTGCCAGGAATTAAATTTATTTATTTTAATATTCTGTCAATATACCCGCAAACAATTAACAATTTGGATTGACCAATACAACCTAATAATTTTTATTTAAAACGTTTTGTAATAAAATAGTTTACAAAAAAATAGTGTGGCAAATATATTTTGGATTTAATTTAACACGAAAAATAAGAACTCTATAAAACTAATTTGTTTTTTTTAATAATTTTTCAACGATAAAACATCGCTTGCTAAATTAAAATTTTGAGCATTTTTTAATTTAAATGTTCGTCACAAGCCTTGCAGATGTAATGTGTCTGTCTCTTAACTAATGTCTTTATTCTATTCAGGGGAGAGCTGCGGAATTGATTGGCAATATTAAAATCTTACTAACAAGTTTGATTGCTTCCAACTTAACAAGTACATTATGGGTGAACGTGCAACCACGGCGATTTAATCAATTTTCAGACTAAAAATTTCACGCTGGATTTTAACATGCAAAATGTGAATTTTATTATTAACCAATCAGAAAAATGCATTTTATATTTACCACAAAGTTCGTGTTGTTGTTGTAGCGATGGTTGCGGCGCCAAACATCCGGCTCTACCAACCTTAAAAACATGCCTAGAAAAAACTTTTCCGTGTTAACCACTAACTGAACTGCCACTAATCAGTTACACTTGTTCAGATTCAGATACATATGTTCACCTAGAGCAGCGATGACTAAACAGTAATATTTATCATACTATAAATTGACACATAGCATTATCCCAAAAATCCCTAAAGAACAAAAAACCCAACGACTACAATTCAGAAATTTCCAATCGCGAATGACATAATAAAATTAAAAAAATCCCAGCGGCAGGTATATCCGCTAGAAATAGGTAGATTTCGGGGTCAGACGGTTTTGTGTCCAAATAAAATTAGATAAGTCAGGTTAGTTTAAATAAAAAATTTAAGTAGAAACAGAATAATTCAAAAAAATTATCGAACCAAATTAAATACATTATCCGAACTAACTCCATCAATACAATTTCGGAACAGTTTTATTTAAGTTGGTTTAAACTACTTTTAATAACATATTAAATCCACCAAAGATCAAATCAACTACGTCACAACTACAATTATACCTTCACACATAATTTATAATCAAACATTATCAAACAATTTTATTTCAAAATCATCTTTTGTTGTTGTGTTTTTTTGTTCTTATTTAATCTTTTTTCAAACGGTTACTTAATAAAAAAAAAATAAAAACAAAAGAGATTTTGATAATTTTTCTAAGGTATTAAATGGGAAATGGCTTGATATTTTTCTTGCAAGAGGTGCATTATAATGCTTATAAAAATGGAACCTTTTAGGTTAGAAAGCTGAAATTTTTTGAGGCTATAGTTTAAAAGTATGCTTAAAAGTTAAGATGAATTTAAATAACATAAACTGAAACATGATGAAAGCATTGCCTTTTGCGTTTGTTTTCATTTCAACAGCCTTAGGGTCTCAACCTTTAGACTTGAACTATTTTTTTTTTGAAAATTTTGGAAAGATTTATATTTTATATACGTGAGCAAAAGTTTTCAAATATGAGCTTGGCCATTTTTAGCTAGATCAAAGACAGCAAAGTTTAGTAAATTTTTAAAACAGCTGATTTTTGAGGAACCTGAAACGCCAAGGTTGTCATCTGGATAAAAATGATAAAAAAAGGTTCAAATATTTAATATTTTTAAAATTTATTAAAATATTATGATTCAAACGGAAGTTATAGCGCCCTAGATTATTCGACATTTTAGGCTCTAGCCGCTCAACCGGTACCCGGATATGGCCAGTTCACGAACTTGTCCAAGACATTATTTGCCGAAACTTACACAAAAAATTATTTTGGTGTAGGTCGAAAAATGCGACCGTGAGAGATGGTGATATTTTTTGAGAAAAATCGAAAAAATTTTAGCAACATTGACAAAGTAGACTTTAAGTAGACTCCACCGCTAGTTTTTTACTTCACCACAATTTTAAATTGTGTGAAGTAATGCAATCTATCGTGAAAAAAAAATCTTACATACCCCAAATTTTACTTTATCTTATGTTTTGGACCATCCTCTATCTAAATAGCCAAAAAAAATTTTGGTGTACGTCTGTGTGTGCGTGGGTGGGTGGGTGGGTGAGTTTTCTGCATAGGATCTTGATGAAACTTTGGCAAATGATACAGGTTCACTTGAAAATGGAAGATCTGGATTCATTTCAAATTTGGACAAAATGGCGGGGGGTCTCCCGAACACCTCTAAGTTTAAATCTTGAATAACTTCTGATCCCGGGCTATTATCTTATTGAAACTTAGTATATAAGGTTTTAGTACTGTTTCCAATATTTCTGCATACCAACTTCCGGTTTGTCACTTCCGGTTAAAAAGTTTTTTTTTCAGGTGTTTATCCCTACTGTAGCCTACAATTACCGATTGATTTTCATGAAACGTTGCGAAAAGCTTTTAAATAACATGAGAAAGATTTTATCAGCTTTTGGAGCACATTGGACAAAGGGTTGGGGGGTCCACCATACAACAGGTGGTTTTTTTCACAAAGTTTTTATTTTTGTTGGGATCATAAAACATTCGTTCGTGAATGAATTTTGATGACACTTTGGAAAAAAACGCAAACATGTATGACAAAGAACTGATTAGTTTTTGAGCGATAGTGAACAAAGTGGTGGGGGGTCCCTGGAGCACCTGTTTTTTGAAAGCTCAATAACTTCTGTACCTGATAAGCGAATTGGATGAAACTTGGTACATGAGTATGTAGTACGGTTCACAATAGTTATGCATCCCAACTTCCGGTTTTTTACTTCCGGTAAAAAAATTTTTTTGTACCTTTTTGAAGTTTTGTCAGTGTCTTTATGCACACTACAGCCTACAATAATGAAGTGATTATGATGAAACTTATGGATTAGGGTTCCAATTAGTGTAAGAAGATAATTATCATCTTTTAGGACACATTGATCAAAGTGGCGGGAGGTCTACCATACAACTGCTGACTTTTCACAGTTTGTTGGGAGCATACAGACTTCATTCATTAATCAATTCTAATGACACTTTGGAAAAAGATGGAAACTTAAATGACAAGGAACTGATTAGTTTTTGGACAATATTGGGATAAGTGGTACGGGGTCTCCCGAACACTTGTTTACTGTGTCAGCATTTTTTCAATGTTTGTTGGGAGCACACACCATTCGTTCGTGAACCAATTTTGATGACACTTTGGAAAAAATTGAAACATTTATGGCAAAGAACTGATTAGTTTTTCAGCGATAGTGAACAAAGTTGGGGGGTGTCCCATACACCTATTTTTTTTTAAAGCTCTATAACATCTGTACCTGATAATCGAATTGAATGAAACTTTGTACATAAGCATTTAGTATGATTTACAAAAATTCTGCATCCCAACTTCCGGATTTCCGGAAAAAAAAATTTTTACTTCCGGTAAAAAAAATTTTTTTTTAATTGTTGGCAGTTTTTTCAGTATCCTTATGCACACTACAGCCTACAATAATGAAGTGATTATGATAAAACTTATGGAAAGGTTTCAATTAGTGTAAGAAGATAATTATCATCTTTTGGGACACATTGATCAAAGTGGCGGGGGATCTACCATACAACTGCTGACTTTTCACACTTGGTTTTTAAAGTTTGTTGGGAGCATACAGATTTCATTCATTAATCAATTTTAATAGCACTTTGAAAAAAGATAAAGACTTTATTGACAAAGAATTGACTAGTTTTTGGACAATATTGGGATAAGTGGTGGGGTCCTCCCGAACACCTGTTTATTGTTTCAATGTTTGTTGGAAGCATACAACATTCGTTCGTTAAGTAATTTTGATTACACTTTGCAAAAAGATGCAAATATTTATGGCAAGGAACTGATTAGTTTTTTAAGCGATAGTGAACAAAGTGGTAGGGGGTCCTCCAAGCACCTGTTATTTTGGAAGTTCAATAACTTCTGTACCTGATAATCGAGTTGGATGAAATTTTGTACATACACATTTAGTACGGTTTACAACAGTTCTGCATCCTAACTTCCGGTTTGTCACTTCCGATAAAATTTATTTTACTTTTTCTCGTACAACAGAATTTATGTTTGTTGGGATACTACTGCCTGCTTTAATATTTTTATTATTAGAACTACGAAGTCCATAATATTGGTTAGCTTTTAATTATAGTAGTTTAATCAATGAGTGAATAATGAAGTAGTTTATTCTCAAGCAAAAGTTTAAAATTCGAGCGAGGCACGAGCGAGAATTTTAATTTGCGAGAGAATAAAATTCATTATTCACGAATCGATTACAATACTTTATTCTCTGACAAAGATTTTATTATAAAAAAGAATTGTGTATTATAAAAAATAAAAACATTTTCTTCAATTAAAACAATAAATCTTTATTGTTTTAATTGATAAATCAAATTTCTTAATAAAAAACCCTGATGATAAAAAACGCCCTTCTCATACAATCAACCAAGTTCAACTAAACGAAATAAGAGAATTACTCAAAATTTGATTTTTGAACAAAACTTATCAAAGCAAATGTGATTATAATTTGAAAATAATTTTAATGAAATCAAAATAATTTGACCAATTGGAATCATACCAATTGAATAAAAGTTTCATTAGGCACTAGGTTAAGTTCATTAGGCTATAGGTTAAAAAACAATACAATAATACATACTATTATTATCGAAAAAACATACAAATAAAGCTGATATAATTAAATGGAAGAGAATAAAAGTATTTTATGGATATTAGCTCATTATATATCCAGAACACTATGTTTCCAGAGCTGTGGTGAAGTCAGCCTATGCATCAGCGTCGCAATATTTTTTAAATATATTTAAAAGATGAAAAAATGACGATTAATTGCAAGTCTTAGAAAGAGCATTTCAATTTATTAAAGTTTTAAGAAAATATCTTTATGTTACCTATTTAACTTAACGGGAAGTTCTTGGCGTGGCCGCTATGGTCACACCCTACCCTACTAGTTATTATTATTATTTAGAACTTGGAGATATTGCTTTAACCTCGACGTTAAGATTTTTATTTATTTGCTGTAGAATTAACTGTTGACTCTAAAAGAGAATAAATTAAATTTGTATTTATAAATTATAGTATACTATAGATTTGTAATTCAGTCACACTTCTTCGATGATCCATCAATCGTATTGCCTTTCTCTGTACAGAGTCCAGACATTTTATTGTAAATTGACACATACCTTCCGAAACATAAAAGCAAGTATTTCATAAATGGATGAATCAAGAACTTATAAATGAGCAAAATTTGGTCGAGATTGAAAAACTTTTTACATCGGATGAAGAATCCTATAGTTTTTGCATTGCAGATTTAGGGAGAAAAAAACAAACACATGTTTGTTCCATTTAAGGTTATTTTCACTATCCTTCCTCGAAGTAGCTTAATCTCGTGCAAGTCCTCATTGTTTAACTTAATAAGAAAGTCTTTATGTTGCTTGCAAAAGGCGACATATTTTGGTTTATGGTTAGGTTAAATGCAACAAGATTAAGATCTTTCCAGTCCATTATACGCTGTTACTATTTGTTGATTGTATTAATTAACAACTCCTATCAGTGGAAACGGATTGGCACTGTATGTGAAATACTGAATGTTTTCACCATAGCTCTTCAGAGATTTGTTCCACAATTGTGTTACGTATGTCCTGAGGTTTTATTCAACAAGTATGTATGTAAAGTTGCTCCTGTTGAGTGTAGACAATTTTTGTATCTTCAGATTAGAAGTCTATTGTCGGAGTCTGGGTAGTATCACGTTTATGTGTTGATGCGGAGGCTCTTTCCATAATATTCGTTTGAGTTTGAGAAAAAACCCACATCCATCCACTAATAAATTTCTATTCCTCTTTCGGAAATTGTGTTCTGCTAATGTGACTACAATCAGCTATGAAGATGTATAGTTTTCATCTTTACAACAAGACAAAATATATCAATCAGCACTTTTAAATATAATTCTATTTGATATATTTTTAGTTTTAAATGCCACTGAAAATTGTGTTACACCAACTGGTGTTTCGGGAGAATGTCAATACTTCAGATTATGCAAAAGTTTATTTACTCTCTTGCAAAAGGAACCGTTAACAAAAAATGATAGAACACACTTAAAAAGAAGTGTATGTGGTTATAAAAATAAAGAGCCATTATTGTGTTGCCCAGATAATTTTATGACGGAACGACCACCTGTCACTGCAACACCAAATGGTTGGTATTGCAGCATAACATAGTATAACATGGATATTATAATGTTGAGTTTTAATTTTTTTTGTAGAATCAAATGAAGGATGTGTCACACCAAGTGGTGCTCAAGGATTATGTCAATATTTAAGATCATGTGATAGTTTATTTAAACTGTTACAAACAAACCCGTTAACTAGCTCGGACAAAACATATTTATCTATAAGTCAATGTGGTTATAAAAATAACCAGCCATTAGTGTGTTGCCCAGATAATTTTATGACTGCAAATATGCAAAGTGCAATGCTTTTACCTAAACCTGGTGAATGTGGTAGGGACACGACAGAACGAATTGTTGGAGGAACTAAAACTGCTATTGATGAATATCCATGGATGGCACTGTTAGAGTATTTTGAACGTAAGCAATAAGCAATTTTTTGTTTGGATATTACAATTATAATCTAAATTTACAACAATCACAATTTTAGCTAATAACATAACACCACATTTAAATTGTAGTAGTGTACTAATCAATCAACGTTATGTTGTAACAGCATCACATTGCGTGAACGGAAAACAGATTCCACCAACATGGACCCTGTAAGTATTTGTAAGATTAATTTTTTTAAGTTGTTTTTAATTTTAACAATTTGTTTGTTTTTAAATGAAGATCGTCTGTGCGTTTGGGTGAATGGAATAAAGACACGGATCCCGATTGTGAAAAAGCAGCATACGGACCACCACATTGTGCAGATTCCGCAGTTCATATTTTAATTGAAGAAAAAATTCCCCATGACAAATATAACCCAAATAGTATAAATCAACACGATGATATAGCGTTGTTACGATTAGCAAGTAATGTTCAGTATAGTTTTTATATCAAGCCAATTTGTTTGCCACGTTCAGACAATTTAAAAACGTTTAACTATGATGGAATTTCTTTACAAACTGCTGGTTGGGGTAGAACTGAAAAGAGTCAGTTAATCGTTACATTTTAATCATTCTTCTCCAACTAATATTCATTTTTTTGATTCTAGCACCCCAAAGTAATATTAAACTCAAAGTAAACGTTGATGGTGTAAATATTGATACATGTAATAAGAAGTTTATGTATAGTAGTTTATGTAACAGTTTATTTATATGTCAGAGTCCAACAATAAGAACTTCTCAAATTTGCGCTGGTGGTGAAATTGGTAAGGATGCATGTATTGGTGATTCCGGTGGTCCTCTTATGATGCTTGACCAAAATGTGACAAGACCATATTGGTATTTAGTTGGTATTGTATCATATGGCATAAAACCATGCGGACTACAAGGATGGCCTGGTGTTTACACAAGAATTAGCTCATATGTTGATTGGATAGAGTCGAAAATTCGAGCATAAATCAATACAAATAACGTAAACGATATATATTTTTTAAACTTCTATTTATTTTTGTATGTTTTTAAATCAAAACGAGATTATAAATAAAAATTTTTGGTTTATAATAAAAATTAATAACAATTGAATAAATTGTATAGCTATAAACCTCTTAGTTGTTGGTTTTCTTATAGCTTTGTTGTCGGTTCGTAAATTTATAAAGTTCAATGCAACGGATTTATCCAAATAATTCTGTGATTATGTTACCAATAAAAATCAAATCAAATACTAGTAATATCATTAATATAATAAAATTTTCAAAAATTTACCAAAGTTTCTCCACTACAAACCTCTTGAAGATTCTCCAACAGAAGGTTAAAGAGAGCATGAAGAATATCAAAGAGTTGTGTTACTAATTTTTTGTTGTTTGTCTTTCTTAAAAAAGAATTACAACAATTATTGTATTTCTTGCATAATAATTCCAATGATAACGATGATGATGGATTTTTTTGATAAAATTAAATAAACTTTTATTAATACAAAGCAAAACAAATATCCGGTCTAGTGCCCAACGTGGCATACATTAAGCTACCAATAAGCTCACGATAAGGTTGACGAGTTTTTACAGCATTATCACTCTTTTCTAATTTCAAACCTACTTCCATAGGAGTTAATGCATTATTACAATCTTCCATACCAAATTTCTTCAAAATGTACTACTTTCTTACGATTCATACGACTTTCTTCTTCCAATAAACGAGTTTTTACTTTCATAACTGTTAAATCAGCTTCATCTAATGTTTCAAGTGCTGCAATTACAGGTTGATATGTATCAGGCATCAAAATCATCAATCGTACAATAATATCGACTTCTTTCAAATCTTCCCCTGCATCTTTTAACTCTCGAATCAAACGATCAAATCTCAGGAAAAATGATGACAGCGCTTCATTATTTTCAACTCGAAGATGATGCAAATCCATTGACAAATACAAACGACGTGATATGCTTTTTCGATTAAACGACTCTTGAAGCAGCTTCCAAATATCAAAAGCTGATTTACATGATCTTGTCATTTCAAGCATACTATCATGAATGCATCGTATAATTAAGCTTTTTGCTGACGCATCTTTTTTCTTCCAATCAACATTTTCAAAATCTGTCTCTTTCGTCTCTGATTTCACATGATCAAGCATTTATTTTTCTTCTAAAACGAATAACATACGATAGGACCACTCAGCATATCCTTTTCCATCGAACTGTTTCACACCAAGTTTTTCAGCGAGCTCGGACGCCATAACCTGATAAAATTAAATAAACTTTTATTAATACAAAACCAAACAAAACTTGGAGTGATGGGTCCAAACCTGATAAAATTAAATAAACTTTTATTAATACAAAACCAAACAAAACTTGGAGTGATAGGTCCAAACCTGATAAAATTAAATAAACTTTTAAAGTATCACAAAATACTTTATTTGAAGTTAAAACAATATAAAAAGAGACAAAAATTTTATGTTAACTCAATTAGGAGGGAAAAACTATTGACATAAGGAATTGACATTTTACATAGACAAGAATATCATAGACTTAAAATGCCTAGATGCTTCTTCATTTTTTCAATAGACAGAGTTTCCTTGACGTTGGATTTAATTTTTTTACGTTACGATTCTTGTTAGTATCGTAGCAACATTTTCAAAAATTTATCATACTTTATCACACTCCAAATCTCTTGAATATTCTGCTTAATATATCACTGTGGTTTTTTAATTAAAATTTATAATCAGTGCCGGTAGACATTTTTATGTCAGCTGTATTTGAAACAGATCACATAAGAACAATTACTTTATATTTATAAGTTCTAAATTCATCCCTCTATGGAACAATTCAACGTCACCGCAACATCGATGTTCCCGACCCCCTCTGATTTCAATAAAATTTCATATACAGATAGCCAATGAAAAAATAAAAATGCCATTTCTTTCAAAAAATTAAATTTCGCTCTAGGGATGACACAGGGTGGCGGCAAAGTTTTAGGGGTTCGCGAAACATGAGTATCTTTGAATATCGATTGCTAACGATTGACTAAACCGATTTAAGTCATTTATATCTCATTGGAAAGGTAATTGATAGGACTGATAAAGAAAAATACTTAAAATTTTTAATAATTTTTTAAAAGTGTGTTACACTTAAAAAAAAATCGAAGATGGCGCTGTTTGGGGTACCCTCACTTTTACCACTTTCTTCTTCCAGAAAAAAAATGTTTAATTAGTTCGTAATCTAAAACGAAAGTTTCCCAGGTACATAATTTCTCGTTTTAAAAATAAAACTTTTACAAAATTTTCATTTCCGGTTATTTTTTTCAATTTTTTTTTTAACCAATGCAGTAAATCATCTATTTAACTCAACCCACCGGAATTCTTGTTTTATAATAATTTAATGACCATTTAACTATTTTAAGGATACAAATTAAGTATTTGAGGGTGTGAATGCTTTTTACATAATTTATCTTTTCATCCATTTATACCTGTCCGAAATTAATTTTAAAGGCATGGAAAAATCAAGTACCGCACTTTGTTACCTGTTAATGATAATAAATGTCATAAAATGAGAGCGCAGTAATGAAAATAATTGTCTATAGAGAATTTTGAGTGTATAGCATCATTACTAAATTCATTTGTCAATCTTGTTAAAAAAATATTTGTGTTGTGTTAGCAAAGAAGCTTCAAAGTGTTTTAATAGTTAAAATAAGTTTTTGTTAAAACATGAGTAAATGTTTAAAACCATTTGGTATGGGCAGCTAATTTTACGTGCTAATTTTACGAATTCATCAGGCCGAAGACTTGCAAATTTTGAAAATCCTACTTTTAATTCTGGAAACTTGCTCTTAAACTCAAAGTATGCTTCATTTAACGTGTATAGCAGTAACCGTTTTTGGAAGAATATTCGTAACACTACCACGTTTTACAGATATCGTATCACGTTTACCTGGCATTAATCTGCTAATGGAATCATTCGTATAAAAAATTTTCATTTCATTAATAGTTTCTTCTGGTAGTTTTTTATCGGCATTTGGAAATGATGACAGCGCTGTGGATTGGTTTATTTGATCCTTCTTGCTTTTTTCAATTAAGTGACGTGTTGCTTCTGTTCCAAATAAGTTTTGTATTTCTTGCACTTTCATATCCATTGATAGTAGAGTTAATATTTTTGTTTCTCCATATAATCGCCATTTTTAAAGGACAACTTTAGGTTCTCCATAATATCTCGATAATATTTTAATTGCACTTTTATTTCATCAGAAGAACCAAGATTTTCCCCAATTAAAACATTTATGTTTCTACGCAGTTGCTCTGATTTATTAAAACTGTTACATAGCCGCTTTCGATTAGTAGGTGAAATTTGATTAGATACAAATGGCACAATACATTCATTTATCCGGTTAGTTAGCTCATCACGTTCCATATTGACTATCGTTGGTGATGAAATAATATCTTGTATAACGCTTGGTCCGCTGATAGGCTGTGGCTGTTCCTCTAATATTTCATCACTCGCAATTGATTGTGTATCACCTGTATTTTCAGTTTCAATACCTCCAGTGGAACTGATCATTTATTTATTTATTTATTTATTTATTCAATTCATTTTATTTTTGTACATAAGCTCATCGGCCTTTAAATAATTTGTACAAAATAGCAGTTAACATACATGCAAATCGTATTTATCCTTAAACCTATGGTGAATTATTATGTGATTAATAGTATTATTAAACTAACATAAAAAAGAAAAAAAAAAGAAAATAATATAAACTTAAAATTTAAGTGTTTGATTGTTATTATTTATGAATTTATGAAGGCGCAAAATAGTCAAAGGAAACCTTTTTGAATTTATTTAAACTGCGAGTTTTACGAATTTCTGATGGCAGAGAATTCCATATTTTAGCTCCGTTGATGATCAAGCTTCGTGATCTGAAAGTAGTTTTATGACGAGGGAGAATAATTGTAATGTTCCTAGATGACCGTGCAAGAGTGATTTTTTTATTTAGATATTCAGGACCACTGTTATGAATCAATTTATAGATAAATACACATTTTCTATAATCTAAATAGCTTTCAAACGCACAACCCAATATCGAGTGCGAATACGGGCTTACATGATCAAATTTTGACAAATTGTGCAAATATCTTGTGCATGCATTGAAAGCAACCGTGGATTCCTGGAAAAAAAAGTGGTAAAAGTGAGGGTGCCCCTAACAGCGCCATCTTTGAAATTTTTTTTTAAGTTTAACACACTTTTAAAAAATTATTAAAAAATTTTAAGTAATTTTTTTTATAAGTCCTATCAATTACCTTTCTAATGAGCTATAAATGACTTAAATCGGTTTAGTCAATCGTTAGCAATCGATATTCAAAGATACCTGTGTTTCGCAAACCCCTAAAACTTTGCCGCCACCCTGTGTCATCCCTAGAGCGAAATTTAATTTTCTGAAAGAAACGGTATTTTTATTTTTTCATTGGCTATCTGTGTATGAAATTTTATCGAAATCAGAGGGGTCAGGTCACATGCTAGAACAAATGCTGTTGCGATGACGTGAAATTGCTCTACTAATAAAAAGATATTGGTTTAAGAATCATAGTTGTAAAAATAATAATAATAATAAATAAAAAAATATAAGAAAAACATATAAAAATGTAATCAATGATAATTGTGATAAACAGCGCTCCATTATATAAATATTAATAAACTCGCAACCGTTTTGAAAGAAACAATCAAAAACTATGCACCAAATTAAACCTGCAACAGAAATCCACCAGAAACCAAATTGTTTTATTCGGAATACTTTTATGACAAAATTTGTATAGTTTTTTGTTGTTTGTCTTTCTTTCTTAAAAAAGAATTACAAAAATTATTGTATTTCTTTCATAATAGTTCCATTAATAGCGATGATGATGGATTTGTTTGAATAGACAGTTTTTTTGGCGTTGGATTTAATTTTGTTTCGTTACGATTACGATTTTGTTAGTACCATAGCAACATTTTCAAAACTTTATCAAACTTTATCACACACAACATCTCTTGAATATTTTGCTCAATATATCCCTGTGGTTTTTTAAATCAAAATTAAAAATCAGTGCTAACAGACATCTTCATGTCAGGTGTTTTTGAAACAGATCACATAAGAACAATTACTTCATATTTATAAGTTCTAACTTCATCCCTCTATGGAGTAATTGTTGTTCACTTTGGTACTCTATTTCTATCTTAGTCCTTTTTGAAACTCTATTCAAAAGTATGCCTTACGAATCTATGGGTGATCCATATTAGGTAATCAAAACTTGATTTCTTGAAATGAAAAAGTTGAAGATACAATAATGGCTAGCATACGCCTCCAACTTGGCACCACATCGCACAGTTTTGGCATGGTTTATTAACATTCATTTTAAAGTAATCACTTTCACTTTCACTTTCTTTCACTTTTTTTAAATGAAAATGAAGTAGGGAGGTTTGATAAAAAGCTGCTATTCAGGAGTGCGTTCGAATACTAAATGCAGTCTTATTTTCATTGAATATAGTTAATGAGGTAATCAAAAGAGGTTCATTTAGTTTTCGAACGAATTTCATTTAATATCTGAAATGTTAAATTAGTCGCCGATATTTTTGATTGAAAAATGTTGTAACTTCTATACAAATTATCCTCAAACTGTACAAATTTTCCTCATTAATTTCAAAATAATCATCCATTTTGTTTATATTTGTCAACAAAGTAACAATTAAGTATATAACATTAATAAGTTGATTAATTATATATTACAATTAATCCGAAAAAATCGATTTCACATTTTTTGAATAAAATATTTCATTAAAGTTAAGCTTTATACTGCATTTAAAATTAAATGAAAAGTGAGGAAGGAAATCTTATTAACACAAAAATAAAATTAAATCAATTTTTTGAGTTCTTAAACGCTTTCATCGGTCATTCATTAAAGGGTTAACACTTCTTTAAATATTGAAACGCACTTCAAAAAAATTTCATTGCACACTCCAGTGAAATTTATTTTACATTTTTATTTCATCCATCCATCCATCCATAATATAATAGTCGTAAGTCTATCCTTCTATACGAGCGTAACGTCAATCTTATTTATCCTTTATTTTGTTGTTTTACAAAAGTTCAAATTGGTATATGGGTAGCGAGCTCGACTGATGATCTATAGATTGAAAGTTCGAAACCTGATTGTCGCACATTTTTTTAATTTTTTTTTTAAATAACATTAAAATTATTGTTTTTTTTACACACTTTTATTTTATTCATATTCATACATACATTTCGTTTTACGATAATGCAGTGTATGGTGATGGTTCTGTAGTTGGTTTTCGTAAGTTGATGAAAGTCGAGAATGAATGTGTGAGAGTGGTATTGGGGGCGATAAATTCGGGATACCCCCTAGTTATACATAAATTTAAAGTCAGTTTATATTAAAGATAAAAAAGTTCCAAGTGGCAGGATGTCCACTAGAAATAGGTATAGATTTTTTGATTATAGACAGGTATGTATACAAGTTGTTTTATAATAGTTTAAATAAAAAACTAAGTGTAAACAGAATTATCCAACAAATTTTACATTTTACTTTATTTATTTTTATGCAATTTAGGCACAGTTTTGTTCAATTTGATTAAAACTACTTGCAACATATTAAATCAACAAAAGAGCAAATGAGCGTCCTAGCTACGTCACACCTACAATACCACCACACATAATGTATAATGAAAAATGATCACACAATTTTTATACCACAAAAATTACAAATATCTATTAATTTAAGAAAATATTTCAGAAATTAATGAAAACTTTTAAGAATGTGTAATAAATATACATATATTTAAATTGCATCTAAAACATTTCCAAATTTTCAACGAAAGCATTTCTTTCAATTCAAAAGAATATTGACTGAACTTTTTTTTTGTTTTTAATTTTTTTCGAACGGTATACTCTGGGCCAGTTTCACCATCCTCAGTTAAGTTACAGTTAAGTTAAATTTAAGCTAACTGCCACTTAACTGAAGGAAATGGGTTTCACCAGTCTCGGTTAGCTAAATATTATATTAAATTCTCAGAGAACTTGATCTACAAAATATATTTAAGTTAAGATTTAAACAAGAGAAATGCGATATGTCATATTTGGATGAAAAATATGAATGAATGAAATATGAGAAATGTTGAAATAAAAATTAAAATATAAAATAAATAAATTAATCATTTATTTTATCCATTTCATAAGTTTGAGATTGCAGGATTTTCTTATCTTTTATCTTTCAAAATTCGGTTTGGTTATTCAAAACTAATAGCATTTCAACTTATTGTTAAGTTTAAGCGTTGGTTAATTTAACAAAGAGAATTGTGGTGAAACCGAAACATTTTGTTATCCTCCAGTTAAAGTTAAGTTCTGGTTAAAGTTATATGAACGATATTTTTTATGATCGGTTTTGATTCGTTTGATAAATGATAGGAAAAGTAAAATAAAGTATAGTTTATTTTGGAAAAGTAATTAAAAAAATGGAAAAACAGATGATTTGAGATTTTGATATAAAAAATATGATTTGTGATTTTTAAAGAGAATTTTAAATTAATGATTAAAAAGATTCATTGTATTTTGTTTGATAATTTACTATCTTGATAATAAGAATAGGTACGCGTAAGAATGAAGATGAATATGTGTGGGGGTAAACTTGACCATTTTTTATTTTTCTGAAACTTGGCATATAAGTAGTATGGACAAAATAAAAAATACTCTTTATTTTAGAATTCTTTTAAAGTGCATAGTATGAACATAGGCTGCACCCCAACATGCATAAAAAACGAAAATTTTCCCAATCCGAACTAACTTTGAAATTAAATTGCTTATGGTAAGTACGACTAAAATTCTAACTTTCTAACATTTGTTCGAATAATTTTACAAAAAAAAATTTAACCGTTGAAGTTCGAATGATATAGTTTGGAGCAGTATTCCTCAACCGTTGATCCGCGTACCATTAGTGGTCTGGAGGAAAATTTTAGTGGCCTACGAATTTCTTTGTTTTTTTTTTATTGGAGGGCCTTGAGACTTGCAGTTCAAGTATCACTGCGACCTGAAGATCTATTGTGGTTACCCTGATTGTGTTATTAGTCAATCGTCGTCTGTGCCGTTACTGGTTGTATTCTGTCATCGAGACTTTTAATAAAATTAATTAGCTCAATTGGAGTGACGTTTTGTGGTAATGGAAGTGTTAGTCTTCTATGACCAAATTGGTTGTATCTGTGCCAAAAGCGATCAGGACAGCTGTAGATGACGTGTTAAATCGTTTCCGCGTCCGAGTAGCAGAATCTACACCTGTCGGAAACAACAAGGGCCATTTTGTTAAGATGGTGGTTTAAAGGACCATATCCAGTAACGCACCAATAACGCACCGTTAAAATTCTTAGAGACTCTCTGTTTAAGTCGATTGTTTTTAAAGTTGAAACAGGGAGGTTACCTCGAAAATTCTTGGAGTGTACTAGTCCCTCTCTTCTTCTCCATAATTTAGCATTTTGTTCCTGTTCCCATGTTTGGATTGTACCTTTGAACGAACTCTTGGCCATTTCGAAGCATGATTCCGGTCCAACAAACTTTTTATTGGCACCTTGCTTTCCTAAAGCGTCAGCGATAGCATTTCCTTGTATTCCTGTACAATTTTGACGATAATTTTGATAAATTCACTTAGGTGAATATTTTAATTGTATAGACTTCTTTTATTGTTGTTATTATTGATATTTTTGTTTGTAATTTTATTGCTCATGTATTGCTGTATTATTTGTTTTCTTTTAACTCTTTTTGCAACCTTCTTATTCTCATGTTCTGAAATCATATATGTATGTACAAATTCGATTTCTTTAATAACAAATAAATAAATATGGCTGCAATAATATAAATAAATATGTTACTTATATTATTGCAGGAGATTTTTAGTAGATTTTGGTAGCATTCCTATACAAGTTTTGAGTCAAAGCGCGTAGATTTTAGTGTCAGAGATAATATATATTTCAATATTTTGGTATTTTCTTTCAGCACATAGCAAAGCGCAACTGCTAATGGCAAAAATTTCGGCTTGAAATATGGTTGTTGTGGTGCCTAAGGCAACCATCTGTTTTGTTCTAGGACCAAACACTCATGATCCCGTGCCCATATTGGTTCGAGAACCATCTGTGTACCAGATACTCGTGTAATGTGGCAGTGACCGTATGTAGTTTTTAATACGATCTCTGGCCAATATCTTGAAATCAAAGTGACTGTCTAAATCTATTGTTTATGTGTGCAGTTCAGCTTGTAATTCAGAACGGATTTTAAGGTGTCCGGTTAGATTACCTGGCTTAAACCCTTCTGTGAGCTGCAGTCTATGAACGCTCAACACCGCTACAGATATAACATGTAGGTGCAATGGAGAAAGCTTTAGAAGGATCTCCATTGCTGACGTTGGCCTGGTTTTGAAAGCACCTGTGGCACTAAGACACACAAGCCTTTGTATTTTTGTAAACATATTTTAAGCAGTTATTTGGTGCGTTTTAGGCAACCAAACTAAAGCTGCGTATGTTAGTATTGGTTTTATAATACTTTGGTGCAACCAACATATCATTTTTGGGCTAAAAACCCATGTTTTCCCAAACAGGTGAAGAAAACTTTCATGTGAAGAAAACTTTGTTTGCCTTATCGGAGATATATTTCAGGTGTGAGTTCCAGGTTAGTTTGCTATCCAGGATCACACCTAAATAAGCAACAGATTGTTACAGATTATAGGACTTTCGATCAACCCCCAAAAACAAGCATTGTCGTTTTCACAAACAGGAGAAACTTTAATTTCATTTCTCCTGTTCTAAAAGGCGATCCAATACAAACATCAAAAGAGGTTAGAGGTCTAACCTCTTTTGATGTTTGTATTGGATCGCCGTTTAGAACAGGAGAAATGAAATTAAAGTTTCTCCTGTTTGTGAAAACGACAATGCTTGTTTTTCGGGGGTTGATCGAGAGTCCCAATCTGTTGCACCACTTTGATACAATATTAAGAGCTGTTAGGGTTCGACCATCGACAATGGAGTCATATTTCCCTCTAACCATGACTGCCAAGTCGTCGGCATAGCCTTTAGTGTTGAAGCAGGAATCATTAAGCTTTGTGAGGAGATCATCAGCCACCATTAGCCAAAGTAGTGGAGAGAGCACGGTCCCTTGCGGGCAGCCTCTAGATGCAGTAACAGTCACTGAATAATCACCTAGTGTAGCCGTTATCTTCCGACTCTGTAGCATCTTGATAATCCACTCAATGATAAGCGGCAGCAGCTTTTTTCAAATTGGGGTACTTTGATTGAGACACTAGTTTCCAAAACTCATTTGGAGATTGTGGTGCATTTGGCTTTGTGATGCATTTTGAGAATGTGATCTTCCTGTAGCTCTATAGTAATTCCATTTCTCCTGAGGCACTGTCATTCAAAAGATAACAAGGAATCGATTAGCCCTCGTTAATAATGTCAATCTCATTTAAATTATTCAGATCATTAAATCGCAAATGAAAGTCTTTCAATAATTCTCCTAATTTACTGTCGTATTCACTCAGTTTGTTATCATTAATTTTAGAGAGTATGTTCTTCAGACGAGGAAAGTGGTTGAACACTTTTGTTGTCAAATCTCGTTGATAAAGTTGAATTTTTTTCATAAAACTCAGAATCGTTTGAATAATATCAGTAATAACTTTATCTTTTCCTTGTAATGCTAGGTTGAGGGATTGCAGATGCTCCATTATATCAGTCAAAAACATACAGTCATTAATCAATTCATCATCCTTTAATTCCAGATAGTGTTTTTCTTTTCATTTGAGAAAATTTCTTATATGTTTCATTAAATCAATGAAATCACCGTTTGTTTCTTGCAATTCCCTTATGTTTTTAATTTCGTTATTATGGTGAATTATTCATTTTTTGGTTAAGGCCTTAGGGCAATATGTTACTGTCGATGTAGAAGCGGTTGAGGTAGTGTATATGTCGGATTTGCACGTGTATTTTAATTCTATTTAATTATGAACTTATTCATTTTTTAATTGGTATATTAAAGGATACATTAAATTTAACGTCGGCAAACTGCCTAAAGCTAAAATATCAAAAATATTGTTTATAAAAAGATTGCAGAAAAAGATAATCATAGAAAAACAAACGAATCCAAAAGGAAGACTTTTGATTTTGAGAAAGATTTTTGTGCATTAGTTTGAGACAAACACAGGTGATTTTATTTTTAGTCCACTAGAATATGTTAAACGTATAACCTTAAATAATAAAATTAGTTAAATTTATTTATAACAGCGGATTATAAACTTGATTCGCGAAGTAAAGTAGTATCAAACTAAAACAAAGCCGCAAAAAACTCCAACAGTAGTAACTTCGACAGGACGGACCTAATTCCTAAATATAATAATATGATTGTATTAAATCATATTATATTAAACAGCATTATAAATTATATGTATTCAGTATTACTTCTAATTTTGTTACAATTTTTATGAATTATTAAATATTATTTAATTTTTTCATTTCTTCTCGAGAGCCGCATTTATTCTTTCAAAGAGCCGCATGCGTCTCCACAAGTAGCACAAACCCTTCTGGATTTAGTATGCCGTTTCTCAACTCTAACTTAATTCCGCCTTTTTTCGGCATGTGAAACTTTTGGTTCTTAAATCGAACTTAAATCGGTCTTTAAATGGTATTCTCATACATGCTGTGAATTGGTATGAATGTGCTTCTTTACTCCTTCTTAACTCCATCTTTTTTTGGTATGTAAAGTGAGATTATTAAATAGGTATGTATGCACTTCTTTACTCCTTCTTAACTCGTTCTTAAAAAGGTATGTAAGTTCAACATGACAGCTGTCGCATCAACAACAACATCCCTATATATTGTGGATTCTACTTGTGCAGTTTACGTGTTAATTTAGTCTTAAAAATGAATTCAAAAAATAATAGTAGTTTTTTACAGACTTGGTTGAAAAAGAAAAAATCGGGACATTTCAAAAAAGTGAAAGCCAAAAAACTCCACGAATTATTGAAAAGCAGTGAAACGCTCGTGGCAAATTCAGTAGAATTTTCTGTAAAAACAAAAGAATTAAAAGAAACAGCTGCTACTGAACATTAACTCAAGTGTTCGTTCGGTTGTGAAGTGCAATTGGAGCAGTCTTTTTCAGTTCCAACCAATAAAATCAACTCTCAAGCTCCAATTAAATGATGCAATAGACCAAAATGTTGATGGTTTTGAACCTTCGGATGACGAGAGCTCAAAAACTACATTTGACGAGGAGAAATTCATTTCTTAATTAACCTGTTGGGCAATCAAGAATCGACTAAACAATGTCCAACTTAAAGGTTTGCTTGAAATCTGGAATAAAAATGTTCCCCTGCCCAATTTGCCCAAAGACCCTCGAACATTATTGCATACACCAAGAATCATTAGCATTTTTCAAAATCCAAATGAACAAAGTGAAGAATATTAGTATTATGGATTGCAGAAATCCTTGTTGAACAGCCTTAAAAATGTGGTTAATTTACCAAGCAATTCACCTTGCTGCTTTCAATGCTCTGAACTTCGATTGAATCCCAATCGATGCTTTCAAAAGTTTGAGCGTCCATTGGTTCTGAATGGCCTGAATTGAATCGAAGATATAAGCTAAAAAATTTTTCAGGAAATATTTAACAAAAATGGCTATTAACGGCGGCTTCATCAGTATTGTCCGTGGGAATGTTTTGTTGTTCCATTTTAGTTGAGTTCTTTTTTTTGTATTATAATTAAATTTAATTCACATTTCTTCTCGGTGTTTACACCTTACCGGCACGCAAGGAAATGTTTTGAGAAAACAAACTGCGAAACAGCTGTATTCAAAAACATCTTTTTTTTTTTTTTTTTTTTTTTCTTTATTTAATTTAATCATTTTACAAATTTTTGGTAATATAATTATAATTTTAGATAATTATTTGCAGAAGCATATAATGCAAGACGCAAATAAGGGTTACAATAGTTATACATATAATATCTTAATCGATATACCGAAAAAAGTCGATATTCCACACTTTTTCGGAATGTTAATTAAAAAAATACCGATTTAGGTCAGATTTGCTTCTTATTTCGGTAGGAAATATTTTTGCGAAAACAGCTGTGGTTCAACAACAACTTAATCGACATACCGAAAAAAGTCGATATTCCGCACTTTTTCGGAATGTTAGTACGAAAATACCGATTTAAGTCAGATTTTCTTCTTATTTCGGTAGGAAATGTTTTTGCGAAAACAGCTGTGTTCAACAACAACTTAATCGACATACCGAAAAAAGTTGATATTCCGCACTTTTTCGGAATGTTAGTAAGAAAATACCGATTTAAGTCAGATTTGCTTCTTATTTCGGTATGACGATTCAGAATTTATTTTTCAGTCATCTTTTCGTGAAATATTTTCTATTAACTTTTTTGAAATAAGTCGGTAAAAATACAAATTTGAAAATTTTTGTTCAAAATATGAATTTTAAATTTTCTTTTTGTAAACTATTAAATTTTGAGCAAAAATATATTGAGTTTTCGAGAGAAATACTATTCTTTTATGGTTTTTTTAAACATTCAATTTTTGCTTATTTCCGAAAATTTTAATAAATATGAAAAATAATAAGGGCGCGTGAGTTTTAGCGGTAGTAGAAGATGATATTTCATCATAAAACTCCTTGCGTTTGAAAATTCCGATTTACTTTTGCCGATTTAAAATCCGATTAAAAGTCCCATGTTTCATGAATCGCATCAATATGTTATGCGGTGTCATTATCTTTTTATTACTCTTACAATGTGTTTCCTGCGTCATTTATTGTCATTTATGTAGATAAAGTGAGATGGAAATAATTTCATTTTATGTGTAAAGTTTGTATTTTCGAAAGAATTAAGCTAGAATTAAGAAACGGCGCACCGAATGAAAAAGGAATAAAGTCGAAATTAAGAAACGGCATACCGAATGATACTGGGTCAAGTTGAAATTAAGAAATGAAATACCAAATGAAGCTGCAGCCAAATTCTGTAACTGTGAAGCGATGAAGTGTTAAAAATTTCTTCGTGTCTTTTCATTAAAAAACTTATCACTTCACCACTTCACAGTTACAGAATTTGGCTGCAGGAGTAAAGTCGAAACTAAGAAATGACATACCGAATGAAGAAGGAGTAAAGTCGAAACTAAGACATGACATACCGAATGAAGAAGGAGTAAAGTCGAAACTAAGACATGACATACCAAATGAAGCAGGAGTAAAGTCGAAACTAAGAAATGACATACCGAATGAACCAGGGGTAAAGTTGGAGTTAAGAAAAATGGCATACCGAATGAAGTAGGAGTGAGATTGGAGCTAAGAAGAATGACATGCCAAATGAAGCAGGAAACAAGAAAGAAACACACTTCTTAATTCGTTCTATCTGACCGCCCATGTGGTCCCTTTTGAACTTAATTCAGAATTAACTCCTTCTTGAAGAAGGCGTGCATACCCGATTTAACCTTCTTAACTACTTCTTTAAGTAGAGATAATGATCGCTTGTGCTACTTGTGTCGATTTCATCCCGGGAACCCGGGTATCCCGCTAATTTTTATTAACATTTTTTTTTACTTTTTTCAAATATAATAAAAATTTTCTCTCGAAAATCGAGTAGTTTTTAATTCTTTTCCCTCTGTAGTAATTAATTTCGTTCAAATTTGGAAAATGTTTTTTTGACATATATGGTGTCATGGTTTTTTTGTAGGTATGGCTTTTTTGACACATATAAACACAACAAATTAAAACCAATAAAACTTAAAATAGGTAGATTTTTCTGAGAAATCTACCTAAAACTTGCGCTTCATTTCTCTTAATTTATCTTTAATGCTTCTCTTATGAAGGCGATTAATAGAGGAACGAGACATGTTGACAATGTGATTTGCAATGTCGTCTGGAATCTGGATTTATTTCATTGTTAGCACGAGTAACTGAGTTTGAGCCATTCAGCTTCCGAAGAAGACTAAAAGCTGCCCTACTAGCATGGGAAAAATCTATGTTTTCAACAGCGTTAATCCACTTTTAGCGTTAATCCACCCTCGGGGTGTACAGTGAGTATATTAAGTCATTAACCATGTCTGCCTCACCACTACTAAGGTGCTCCTCAAATAATAATTATATCGCTCTCTCTCTCTACACCAACCAGGAATGTATTCTTCACCGGAAGTGCTCTTGGGATGCATTTCTTTGCAGTTGAAATGATGGCTCCTACGAACCTATCGTAATTTTTAGGAATGGGTTGGATCTAGTGAATCACTGCATCCAACTCCGACCCATATTTAGCCCAGTCAATTTTGTTAAATTTGCATCTAGGTTGAGGAGTAGAGTTTACGTGTGGGATCTGGATACCTACCGCAAAAATTACTGGACGATGTTGAGAGCGTGGCAAACCTTGTAAGACAGCCCTAGATATTGGAATAGGGTTACGTTGTTCATTTTGTGGAAAAACAGAGGTCGGGATTGTAATAACTTGGCCATCTAGCGGATCTAATTAGGTTTTCATGTCTTTCGTATCATATACCAGGAACATTTTGTCGATTGGTCCCGTCAGTCAGTTGTGTGCCATTGGGATTGTTATTTGAGTAGGACCACTGATTGTGATGGCTATTAAAGTGACCAACCTATATTGCTGGGTGGTAAAATAATGGTAGAGTATCAGCTGGCCACGCTGTATTTAGGGGCTTGTTTACGTTAACAATCTTCGTGATCAATATATAAACAACAAGATGTATATCGTTGTCCTGTTGTGCCTTAGCGGTGGAATCGTAGCATAATCAGAAGTGGGAAAAGGTGAAACAAAAATAAAAGTCACTTTTAGCTTTTCCACTAGTTCAATTATTTTTTCAGATTGAATTCCAATTGTTTATTAATTTAATATATTGTAACGACTCTTCGTTGGTTCTTTTGGATTATTGAACAAACACGACAGTAAAAGACAGATCTTTAGTTAACAGAATCTCAAACTTTATTTGTCATCAAATTACAGCAGCTTCCGTTTTTCCTTACAATAAATTCCAGGGTCTCCAATTTATGTACACTAAACTTCACCGCTTTTCCACAATTTGAATCAATAATATTCGGAATCGTAAAATCTGTATTTACTATTCCACTAAGTTCAGATTCTTTCTCTATTAGTACCCAGGCTCAAGTACCACCGATTATTCCTTAAACTTGCGAATATTTATAAACACATTAATTGCAAAATTAAAACTGACCATCTGATATTTTTGTTTGCTTATTTATATCGAAAAATAAATAAATCGAAACTTCTATAATCCACTAGAAATCAATACTACGTAGTCCGTACATCTGAAATAGGCCACACCTGTTTTCATTCATACTTGCAATTGTATTAGCGAACTCAAATTTAATTTATGCAAAATGTATTAGGTAACTCCTTTTAATTCATTAATGTAAACATTTGTATAACAAATTTAATTTACATTAATTTATGCAATACAATTTGCAATACAAGTAAAAGATTGAAAAAGGAGTTAACTTTTAACTAATGAATGAGTAAATAAAATTAACCCATTCTGGACGAAGTTTATTACATTGCCCTTCATTTAGTTTTGTTCGTCCCGAACAATATCAGAGATCGCATTGGTGCTGTTACCTTGGTACGGTGCCAACCTTTGCAGATGTATCACTTTCATCTTGGTACGGGGTCCCTTTTGTATGCGGTAGATGACATCATTAATTCGTTTGATTATTTTATATGGGCCTTCCCAATCTGGCTGCAGCTTGGGTGATCTTCCCTTAGTTCTTCTGGGGTTGTATAGCCATACCAATTCTCCTTCTTGAAACCCGCCACTATTTGCATTTATGTCGTACCTGGTTTTCATTTTGTCACTGGCAATCTTAATGTGGTCTCGAACCTGCTGATGGATTTTATTCATCTTCTCCCTTAGTAGTCCCACATAATCTGTTTTCGTGGATACCAGACCTCCAGGGATGCCAAACTCGATGTCACTAGGAAGATGAAGTTCTCTTCCGAACATGATATTCGCTGGCGTTTCACTTGTCGTATCGTGCACTGCGCTACGATAGGCCATCAAGAATAACGGAAGATCCTTGTCCCAATTTCTTTGGTTGGCTTCTACTACCTTTGACAAATGTTCTTCCATGGTTCGGTTGAATCGTTCTACCATGCCATCCGACTGCGGGTTCATAGGTGTAGTTCCTGTTTTTCTAATGCCGAGTGTTCTGCACAGCTCTTCCATCAGTTGAGATTCGAAATTCCTTCCCTGGTCGGTATGCAACTCGAGCGGTGTTCCATATCTGCAAACCCATTCATTGACTAATGTTTCCGCGACCGTAACTGCTTCCTGGTTCGGTATTGCATAAGCCTCCGGCCATTTTGTAAAGTAATCAATGACCACCATGATGTATTTGTTACCTTTTGTCGTTTCCGGAAATGGCCCCGCGATGTCTATAGCAATTCTCTCCATTGGGGCACCCACATTGTACTGTTGCATCTCTCCTCGAGTTCTAGTTTTTGGTCCTTTGCTCGCCGCACAAGTATCACATCGCCGACACCATTGCTCTACGTCGGTTCGATACCTTACCCAATAAAACCTCTCCCTTACTTTGGCTAGGGTTTTATTGACTCCCAGGTGTCCTCCAGAAATACTTCCATGCAGCTTTCCCAGTACCTTTTCCACTCGACTTGATGGCAACACCAGTTGTTCTAACACTTTCTTTCCATCAGCGGACTCCCATTTTCTTTTAAGTATCCCGTTGTCCATAAATAGTGAGTCCCATTGCGCCCAGTAGCATTTCACCTCCGTACTTAAAGGTGCGACCTCTTTCCACTCCGGTCGCCTTCCCTCAGTTTTCCATTTCAATAGTGGAGCCATAGCTGGATCTTCTAGCTGCTCTCTTTTAATTGCCTCGGTACACCAATCTTCAGGAGTTTGGAACTTGATTTGGTTCACTTTCATTGCCTCATTTCCCTCAGTTCTGCTACATGACTTGCACTCCTCTATACAGGGTCTTCTGGACAGGGCATCGGCGTTACCATGGATCCTCCCCTTGTGGTGTTCAACTTTGAAGTCGTAGTTCTGCAGGATCTCTATCCATCTTGCTGCTTGTCCTTCAGGAAATTTGAATTGTAATAACCATTTTAGAGCAGCATGGTCCGTGCGAATCAGGAATGGTTGTCCACACAAATACTTGTGGAAATGTTTCACATCCTTGATGATAGCTAGCAACTCCTTCCTCGTGACACAGTAATTCCGCTCCGGCTTTGACAGAACTTTACTGAAGTACGCCACCACTTTCTCATCGTCTCCAACTTTCTGTGACAAAACAGCTCCGGTTCCTACATTGCTTGCGTCTGTGTCCAGAATGAACATATTTCCGGATTCTGGATAGGCTAGTATAGGGGTGTTGCATAGTTTTTCTTTTAAACGGCAGAATGCCTCATTACATTCGGTTGTCCACAGAAACTTGGTATTTGCCTCTGTCAATTTATGTAGACTCTTGGCGATATTCGCGAAATTCTCCACGAATCTTCGATAATAGGTGCATAAGCCAAGGAAACTGCGTAGCTCATGAACATTCTTCGGTACTGGCCAATTTTTCACAGCATCAATCTTCTCGGGATCGGTTCTGACTCCATGTTCTGTAATGATGTGTCCAAGGTACTTCACTTCTTTGTGGAAGAGATTGCACTTTACCGGATTCAACTTCATGTTGGCATTACTTATTCTTCTGAGTACTTCTTCGAGGTTCATTAGATGCTCTTCGAAGTTGCGACCCATTATAATGATGTCATCAAGATAAACTAGGCAGGCCTTCCAGGTTAAACCATGCAACACGCATTCCATTAGACGTTCAAATGTTGCTGGGGCATTGCATAAACAAAACGGCATCACATTGAACTCCCACAACCCATTGCCAGTAGAAAATGCTGTCTTTCGTCGATCTTCTGGATGCATTTCAACTTGCCAGTAGCCACTCTTCAGATCTAATGTGCTGTACCATTTGGCCCCTGATAGTGTATCCAGTGTGTCATCAATTCGTGGCAGTGGATAGCTGTCCTTAATGGTTACCTCATTGAGCCTTCGATAGTCTACACAAAAACGAGCTGACCCATCTTTTTTTCTAACTAGCCCCACTGGTGAGCTCCATGGACTCTTAGATGGCCTGATGACTCCATCACTTTTCATTTTGTCCAGCATTCCTTGCACTTCCTCGTGTTTAGCCAGTGGTAGTCTTCTAGGAGGCTGTCTGATAGGATGAGCGTTTCCAGTGTTGATCCTATGTCGCACGATGTTTGTTCTTCCAACATCTTCATCTCCAGTAGAGAAAACGCTGCTCATCTTCGTTAATACCCCAAGTAACAAATTTTGTTTACAAATTTATTACAGTTCATTTACTCTGTAATCGTAAAGTTACAGTGGTAACTGTACCGTAAACGTTCAGTAAGTGTTTCGTATACATTTTGGGGAATAATTTTGGCTTTTACTGAACATTTACGGATATCAATTTGCGTAAGAATTATGTATGATTACAAACACGTACGTAGTGTTACAGAAAGCAAAATGTATGCGATTTTAATCATTACGGATTACTTACAAGAAAGTTACAATTTCATACTTTAATACGAAGTTTAAGACGATTTTTTGTAAACAAAAAATATGAATAAATATACAAATACAATAATATATTTTATGTTTATGAAATGCAAATATTATATTTTGGCATAACTAATTTTGTAAGTTGGATGTCAAAATTTACAAACGAATAATAAAATTTTGATTAAATTTTGGAAATACTTTTAAATTAATAATGCGCCATAAAAATAATAAATTATTAAATATAATTTTAAAAAAAATTTTATATGTCAATTTATTTTAGAGAGATAAAATTATATAAAATTTGTGTTATTATTTTCATAAATTTAAGTTTTTCTAAAATACTTATAACATAAGTTATAAAACCCAATAAAGCTTTATTAAATGTATTTTGTTATTTTTTTTAAATACAGTCAAATATTAATTTTGCATAAAAATGGCTGAGTTTTCAATTGTAAGCTTTCAAATACAAGTTAGCCCTATGTAGATATACAAAGAGTGCACAGAATATATACATTTACATTTTATTTACATTTACACTTCCATATTTAAAATGTTAACATGTTAACGTAATGTAAACGCTATGTGTTTGATCTGTAAACATAATCATACAATTACAACTTCCAACTCAAAGAGTTTACATGTATAAATTATGTAAACGTTTAGTATTAGCCTCGTTGTTGTGCATTTACATTTACACCTTCCTTTTACAAATATTTACTTGTATATGTTTTGTCAAAGCTTTGTATAAATCCTTTTACAACTTTTGACATTTGTGAAATAAACAAAAGTGACATTTATTTTTTATTTGGTACAAGCAATCCTCATGCACTTAACTTTGGTATATGTCCAAATTTTTTTTTACATAAACGGGGGGTGGGAGACTATGTGTCTTGTAATTATCTTACAAAATTTTGCCTGATAGTGTTCTAAGCTTGGCATTGTTGGACCACAATGAAATGCAAATGGTCTCCGAATTCCGAATGATCGGTTATACATAAAATCGACCAAAATTCTTTTTTCTATTAAAAATGGGAAGGCCGTCAATGTTAAAGGTAACTGAAATATTAATTAAGTGATCCAAATTCGAAAACTTCAACCAACGTATTAGCTCATAATACCAAAGCTTTCCACTACCCATCAAAATAATATTTATATTTTGAAGCGTTTGCAATAATTTTCGGGGATCCTTTGGTTAGAAATTAAATCCACGAAACTTTAAAATCACAAGTGACTCTTAAATTAATTAAGACTTAAGATTCGATTATTTAATGCCCAATATATTGAGTCGTCTATCACTGAAAGCTGGCTATAAATTTCTTTATCATCGCACGATGGAAACAGTCATAATTTATTAAACAAAAAATTTTGACTTAAGAAAACTGTATAAATTCTGTGACAGTATAAATACATTCCTAATGTAAATGTCCCGTAAATATACGGTAAGTATATAAGTTCTCAATAAAATAAAGTTTTGTAATTAATCTGTAAATGTAAAAATACATTTACAAGGCCAACGTTTAGTATATTTACAATGTAGCTATAAGCTCTCGTAGACTTTACACAATGTAGTCATTTTGTAGAAGTAATAATACAGTTACATAGTACATAATCAGAAACGTTACATTCGAAGCTGTAAGTTTACTACTACACTGTAGCTTTACTGTGTACAATCAGAAACAATATTTTGTAGAAGTATAAATACCGCAACCTATTTTGAGTACAGTATGTGTTCCGTAAATAAAACAACAATAGTTTGTGACTATAATATATACAAAATGTTACTTGGGACCCTTTTGATTTCTTTGAACTCGGCCGGGTTCATTCTTTTACTAAGATCTTGAAGTATTGCTACTAATGCGGGATTGTTTCTCTGCATGAAGACCTTCTGCTCTTCTTGACAGTTGATTATCTCTTTTATGGTGCTGCATTTGGCGATTTCTTCTCCATGATTGATGACCACTCGTTTATTTGAGAAGTTAATCAGTTGCACTGGAACTACTGCCTCTTTTGCTGCTACTAGCGTTCGGCCAATCATAATGTTTCCACCAAAGTCGTTGTTAGCTGGCTCAATCATCACAGGTGAATTTTGGTCACCTTTATCTAGTAGCTTAGTCCAAATGATTTTCTCAGATTTTGCCGGGATCTCAGTCGGTCCATCACTAATAACACGGACCTCAGCATTGTCGTTGGTAGCGTGTAGCACTATTTCTGTGTTTCCATATCTCAGTACGTGGCTTCCCAGATCTAATATAAAATTGTATTCTTTCATGAAGTCAAGCCCAATTATGCACTCATCTTCTATATCTGCTACAATAAATCGGTGCCTAAATGAATTTCCTCCAAGGTGAACCTCTTGGTCGCTTTCTCCATGAACTAGAACTGTTTCACCCGTAGCTGTTTTTAGGGTGAATCGTCTTGCTGTATCGATCTGACTATCACAAACCACATCTGGACGCACTATCGATCTCGAAGCACCTGTGTCCAAAGTCAACATGCACGATTTGCTTCCAACGGTTGCCTCTAAGACTAGACTACTATTTTCTCTTTTTACTTGTGATACCACCAATGTAGGGCATTGTAATTGAGCCAGCTTTCGCCCTTCAAAACTGGCACAATCTAGTTTCCCGAATCCGGAACGCGGCCTCTGTCTTCCGGGTGTGGCTCCCATTTACATTCTCTTCGGATGTGCCCCAACTTCCCACAGTTCCAGCATCTTACTCTGCTAGACCTACTTCGATGATTTCGCTCGGGCTTATCTCCCAGACTTTTGACACGCATGATCACTTCCTCAAGCGCTGCTTTTAGAGGTTCTTCAGCAACTTCGATCTGACGTACCCTATCTGAGCCATACGCTCTTTTTCCAGCTTCCATTTGTAAAGCCAATGCTAAGACTTCCGCAGGTAGCTTCTTCCCGCTTAGATACAGCTGATTTCTCATTTGCACATCTCGAAGAGCATTGATAAATGTATCAGCTGCCAGTTCGTCTCGATGTTCAGCGTTATAATTCGGATATGATAGATTAACCAGTCTCACAATGTCAGCCTCTAACTCTTGCAAAGTTTCGCTGACTCCTTGTTTTCGTGTCTTGAGCTGCATGCGATGGAGAGCTTGCATATGACTTTCCCCATATCTTACTTCTAAGGCCTCCATTAGCTTGTTGTAATCACGCTCTGTCGCTGATAGTGTCTGCAAAACTTCAGCAGCAGGTCCCTTCAATGCCAATATAAGTGCATTTGCTTTTTGCTGGTGATCAACCCCAGTTGTTGCTATCTCAAATTGCATCTTAAATATCTGATACGATGTAGATCCATCAAATGCGGGTGTTTTTACTCTAGCTGGGGCTGAAGTAGTTGATGGATTGATCATGTTACCTGACTTTCCTTGTGCTATTTCTTGGCGTAATTCACTCGAAAGATTGCGTAGTTTCTCTTCATGTTCTTCGGTAACTTTCCGCAGCTCCCTTTCCATGTTGTTGATTTTAACCTCCGCACTGGATATACGTGACTCGATTACTTCACGTAGTTGTTGTTGATCTAACTTTTGTTCCGCTGCCAGTTTTTCTTGTCGGGCCATCAGATCAGCAAGTTGTTGTTGTTGATCTACTTTTTGTTCTGCTGCCAGTTTCTCTTGTCGGGCCATCAGATTGTTTCCTTGTTTGGCAATCATATCAGCAAATTGTTGTTGTTGATCTACTCTTTGTTCTGCTGCCTGTTTCTCTTGTCGGGGCATCAGATCAGCAAGTTGTTGTTGTTGCTCTAATTTTTGTTCTGCTGCCAGTTTCTCTTGTCGGGCCATCATTTCTTTTATCAACACCATCATCGGATCAATTGCTGGGGCATTCTGAACCGGAACTTCTTCCTGCTCTATTTCTATGACGTCTGTGTTTTCACCTGCTTCTTCTAAAACTTTACGTAGCCGGACTGCAAGTTCTGCCTTCGTTCCATGGATTGGAGCATTCCTTTTTCTCAACTCATCCTTCAGCTGGGTCTGGCTGAGATCACTAATATTTACTGTCTTGACCATTGTTTCAATAATCCCACTTCTGACACCACTGTAACGACTCTTCGTTGATTCTTTTGGATTATTGAACAAACACGACAGTAAAAGACAGATCTTTAGTTAACAGAATCTCAAACTTTATTTGTCATCAAATTACAGCAGCTTCCGTTTTTCCTTACAATAAATTCCAGGGTCTCCAATTTATGTACACTAAACTTCACCGCTTTTCCACAATTTGAATCAATAATATTCGGAATCGTAAAATCTGTATTTACTATTCCACTAAGTTCAGATTCTTTCTCTATTAGTACCCAGGCTCAAGTACCACCGATTATTCCTTAAACTTGCGAATATTTATAAACACATTAATTGCAAAATTAAAACTGACCATCTGATATTTTTGTTTGCTTATTTATATCGAAAAATAAATAAATCGAAACTTCTATAATCCACTAGAAATCAATACTACGTAGTCCGTACATCTGAAATAGGCCACACCTGTTTTCATTCATACTTGCATTTGTATTAGCGAACTCAAATTTAATTTATGCAAAATGTATTAGGTAACTCCTTTTAATTCATTAATGTAAACATTTGTATAACAAATTTAATTTACATTAATTTATGCAATACAATTTGCAATACAAGTAAAAGATTGAAAAAGGAGTTAACTTTTAACTAATGAATGAGTAAATAAAATTAACCCATTCTGGACGAAGTTTATTACAATATTTTGGTTTTTTTTACAAATATCATGATTTCACTTAACTCTAAAAAACAGCTAGCAAGTTTACATGAAATCAAGTGAAAAGAAAATTTAAATGTTAAATAACACGAATCACTCAGACTTTAACACTATCTTTAGTCTACTACTTAAGTTTTCAAATACCACTCCTATGTTTAGGATTTTTCAAAATAACTTTATTACTTAATTTTTTAAACACAGCCCTTATGTTTTTAGAATTTTCAAAATAAACTTTATTACTTAAATTTATAAGCGCAGCCCTTATGTTTTTAGGATTTTCAAAATAAACTTTATTACTTAAGTTTATAAACACAACTCATTTAATTGATTGATTTTTTTTTTGATTTTTCAAGCACAACTCAATTCTAATTTTTGAACACAATTCTATCTTAATTTTTAAAAACAACTCTACTGATTTTTTTAATTCAACTCTACTATAAAAATTCAACTCTAAGACCGACTCTTCTATCTTTCTAAAAATCAACTCAACTCTTATTAAGATTTTCTTTTACTTAAATAGAAAAATATTTTATAAACAATTTAAAATTTTTGCTTTTTAATTAAACAAATTTAACAAAACAAAACATTTAATTTTAAAAACCTTCAATGCGGAAAATAATAAAAGTTATTATTTAATTTTAAATACGCGGAAACTCAAATTATGCAGTTTTTTCATGGTTCGAATTTGTTTATCTTTATTACGCTTATAAATTTTCCCAAGTTAATAATAAAATTTGAATTGTAAGGGCCATTAGTTGACATTGGTTCTTTACAGTCCGTCTCGTGTAAGTAAATGGGTGCAGTTCATGATTTCTGACTTAATATACGTGCCAGATTCATATGTTTGATGGTAAATAGCACTAATTAGTTTGTAACCAGCAATTTTTCCTCTAGAGATAAGTTGCGCTTCATCAGTGGCATGCGTTTCCTACCAGAATTACAACGTTGATATCGTTGATATTTTATGTATTCTTTTTTATTTAATTTTTGAAGTTTCTCTAATTGAAAATAATAGAAATTTAAAAATCAATAGCGAATTTTTTGTGCTGTTTTAATTTTGCACATTTTTCTACCACCCAATTAGAAAAATCTAGCTTTTTAGCGTTTCACGGGGTCCCGGAAATTTAACATTTTCTGTCCCGGCTTCCAGGGATTTGAATTTCTACGGGAAATGAGAAACTCTACTTCAAACTACTAACTTGCCAGAAAATAAAGTCTTAAAGGCAACACCGTCAAATTCATCGAAAAGATTCCAAAGATATTATTCCAAAACTAAGTTGAGTTAAGTAATCAAAAAACTCATCTTATTTTTCTGCCATTAATTGCACAATCTGCATTCTAATAAATTTGTTTTTTACAAATATAATCTACTTTTAAACAAAAAAAAAGCAAACGAAAATAGTACATTATGATGCTAGGACGTAAAGCTAAAGATTTTGGACGGATGTGGAGTTTGCAAATCGAGGCGCTAGCCGAGATTTGCACCCACATTAAGTCCAAAATAGCTTACGTCCGTGCATCATATACTATTTTTTATTCGCCGCAAGCAAAATATTTTAAGAAAAGTTGTTTATTCTAAATTAAAATTATAAATTTTCATAAATTTTAAAATAAAAATATATGGAACAAGTAACCTTTGAAAAAATATTTATTATTTTTTCCAAATTCTATGACAACAAATGATAACAACTATTTTAATTGGATAATGAAATTTTGAATTTGCGGGTTGCTTTGATAAAAAAATTTATTTTTCATAGAATTTAAACAAATACAAATTCTTTTTACTTTTTTGGACGTAGCTATGACGACAAAATAAATAGTTGAAAAGTGATACTTTAAAGCCGCAAATCACAGTAATAAAGTAACACTTTAATATATAGGCGAATAAAAAACTATTTTAAAATTAATATTTTTTATTTTTTCATTTTCATTTCTATTTTTCCATTTTTTTTTCAATTTTATATGTATGTTAGTTAATATGTGATAGTTAAGTTAATTAAGGATTTATCTGGCATGTTAAACTAACCGACACTTGTGAAACCCAATTTCCTCAGTTAAGTGACAGTTATGTTAAATATAATTTAACTGAGAGAAACAAAAACGAAAATTGCAAGCAAAATATTTTTATCATTCAATTTTCTCTCATGTCGAATTCTTTTCACCCAAATCCATCAAAAAAAATTGATGTAAATCAAAAATTTTGTTCTTTTCACCCAAAAACATCAATTTTTTTTCCGATTTACATCAAAAAAAAAATGTGCATTTTTTCGTAAATTTTTTTGACATTACTAATATCAACAAAGAAAATTTAAAAAATAAACGTTTTGTTTACGACAATTTTGATATAACGATGAATTGTTTAATTTTGAAGAATTAATTATTGTGTTTTGTATTATATATGTAAAATATAATGTAACTAGCATTTAATAAAATAACTCCTAATAAATAAAAAAAACTCTAAAATGGATTTATTAGAATTAAAATATTATATTTCATTGGGTGGATGAAAAAAGATGCATCATAGAAAAAAACGAAGACGCTTTTCTCTAAAATGAAGTAATTTAAATTGAAAACAAATATGAATGAATAAAACAAAATTGTTTTATTTACAAATTAATTGAAACTAATATAAATATTTCAATACGCAATTGCAGAATATGCTATTATACGAAATTTTTCAAATTTACAAGTAGACAACCGCCATTTAATATCACTAATACAAACATATTTCACATCAACTTTTGTTTTTTGTTCTTTTCAGACCCGAATTTACAAATTGATTTAGAAAAGTCAAAAGAAAACTACATCAGTTAAATTTAAGTGCCGGTTAACTAACTGAAACTTTAACTGAGGATAGTGAAACCGGCCCTTAGATAAATAAAAAACAAACAAAAGCAAATTTGATATTTCTTGTTGGAATTCCATGACATGAGATTACCGTGCACTAGCTTAGTATAACGCTAATAAAATTTGAACCTGTTGGGTTAAAAGGCTGAAAATTTATTAGGTTATAGTTTAAAAATTTATCTAAAAGATAGGATGAGTTTAAACAAAATGATGAAAGCATTGCGTTTGAATTTGTTTTCGTTTCAACAGCCCCAGAGTCTCAACGTCTGAACTAATTTTTATTCTTTATCTACGCGTGCAAAAAATTTCAAATGTGAGCTTGGTCATTTTCATCTATATCTAGAACAACAAAGTTCATTAAATTTTTGAATCAGCAGATTTTTCAGGAACCTTTAAGCGCAGAGGTCTCTATTAATAAACACTGCTGTAAACAACGGACTTATGAAAACTACAACCCTAGCCCATCTTTTGCCAAATATTTTGGTCTAGCTTAACAAATTTTTCGTTTCCGCTTATCACATATAGTTATACTGCAGTTATAAGCAAAAACACCGTAATTACCAAAATGTTGGAACTGAGAAAAAAAGACAAAAACTAAAATTGTCTTTGATATTTAACATATATTTTTCAATTTTACGAAATTTGATGAATTGAAATTTTAATTTTCATGTTTAGAGTTATTTAATCATGTTTTTATTTAGCAGGGTCATAGAATAATGCTTTGTGACTGATAAGACAGAATAAACTCATTTTTTACATTTTTTGAGTTACGGTATTTTTGCTTATGACGGCAGTAATACGACACCAAATTTTTTCAAAAATTCCGAGATAACGCGCTTTGCAATAGGCAGATTTTTATATAAAATCAACCTAAAATATTTTATTTTTTAGTAACAAAATAACTTCTAATTCTGAAAGATCAACTGATCAACTGAGAAAAGAAATTAATTTGTTTTTGTTTAATTTCATTAATTTAATTTACATTTTATGAATAACATTTATTTCAGAGTGATTTGAATCAGAGTTTAGTTTTGTTTTGGTTCTTTTTTTTAAATAAATTAATTAAATATGCATTTGTTAGTAATTCAATTTTTTGTGATTTTTTTAATAGTGAAAATATCATTAAGTTCATCGGGTAAGTAAGATAAAAGTAAGATAAATTTCTGTTAGGGACTATTTTGTTAGTTGTTTTTTCGGCGATATGGCTCCAATGAAGGAGCTAAGCGAATGAAACGTAAGCCTTTGGCTATAATAGTGTTGATTGATAGCGGCTTACTGCTAGTGTTGTTCAGGTGCGTTTTGTTCAGATGGTAATGTAGATTCGGTTAGTTTTACTAGATTTATCTGGAGTTTTACCAACAATTTTTCTTCGTGTGCATTTGTAGATATTAGGTGTTACTGTTGTTCCGACGTCAATATAGCATTCAAATTAATGATAAAATTCTTTAGAATTATCCCTTGGAAGAATATAAATAATGCGCACAAGAGCCCTCGTTTAGTTGTTAATTAATAACTTAGCTTCAAGTTATCAAAATTTCCTTAGGTTGACTTTACGCTACGTGTTAGACTTCATTTTGCCAGGAATTAAATTTATTTATTTTAATATTCTGCCAATATACCCGCAAACAATTAACAATTTGGATTGATCAATACAACCAAATAATTTTTATTTAAAACATTTTGTAATAAAATAGTTTACAAAAAAATAGTGTGGCAAATATATTTTGGATTTAATTTAACACGAAAAATAAGAACTCTATAAAACTAATTTGTTTTTATTCGCCTACATATTAAAGTGTTGCTTTATATTACTGTGATTTGCGGCCTTAAAGTGTCACTTTTTATTTTGTTGTCATAGTTACGTCCAAAAAAGTAAAAAGCATTTGTATTTGTTTAAATTCTATGAAAAATAATAGTACATTATTTAATTAGGAGCTAAAGTGATACTTTTTGTGTTGAGTCTATAGTTTGTGTTGAGTCAATTATAGACGGAACACAAAAAGTCACTTTAGCTCCGAATTAAATACACTATTTTTTCGGCAAACGTTTAAATTTTTTATAAATATGAAATTAATACATCAAACTTTTTATAAATATGAATTTTTATCGTTATAATTACTTCCAAAAAAGAGAAAAAAACATTTAAATTTGTATGAATAAAATTTTTTTTATCAAAGCAGCCTTTTCAAAATTCCATAATATGAGAATCAACTTATTTTTTGTTGTCATGGTTATACAATATGTTTGAAAAAATAACAAACTAACAAATAACAAATGCTACTTTACAGTCTCCGTAATATTAAATAAAAATGGCGTTACTTTTGCTGTCGCTAGACGTTACTTTTGCTAAAAAGTAAGGCTTTAGCTAACTCCCTAGCGGCAGTAAAGTTAAACTTTACAGCCGTTTGCCGAAAAATTTTTTTATCAAAGCAACCCTTAAACTCAAAGTTTCATTATCCAATTAAAATAGTTGTTATCATTTTTTGTCATAGTAGTTATATTTGTTGTCATACAAGAATTTGGAAAAAATAATAAATATTTTGTCAAAGATTACTTCCCGACTGGAAATTAGTTGCAGTACTTAGCGTGCAGTACTTTATCCAGTCATACGATATCGAAAAAACTCATCTTATCCGATGTCCTGAACTGGATAGTAATACAAAATTTAGTTTTTTACCTGATCCATTCTGTATATAATATTACTCATTAAACAATAAATTCGTTATTAATGGTATAACTGAATTATTATTTTGATTATATTATCGACGTCATAGTAGTACATTTACTAAACTTAACATTTTTTTGTGCAAAAAATTTTCTCATTCTCCACGAAGTTTTAATAACTTTTTTAAAAGTTAATTATAATATACTTAACTGTAATAATTAACTGTAGACTGAATCTATATAATTGTTTAATATTTTGTACTTATAAGTACAAATTTATTGTAGAATCGAAAACAGCATTGTCAAACTTACAGTTGTGAGGGATCTTGCTTAAAGTTTCCAAAATACCGGAAAATTATAATACCAGTTCTCGGTATTCAAAAATTTTCAATACCGATATATGCCGGCCGGTATTGCGTGGTATTTGTATGAAACATCTTAAAAATTTGGCTAAAACATTAGAAAACTCAATTTAAACATTTTACAATAGTATATTGCATATTTAAAGCGGAAAGTGAATCTTTTGTGCTCGGAGGCGAAATTTACAGCGCGAGCCGTAGGCTTTAAAAAGATATTTAAATATTTATTTCCTTATTACAGTTTGAAAGCAAACATAGGTATTAATAAAAGATTTAACGTTTGAATATAACCTTTGTTTCTTTGGAACATCGTGTTGTGTTAATCCAAAATTTAATTTTTAGTTTTTAGTTCGTTTTCATTAAGTGTGTTTAAAAAAATTTTTTTTATTTTTTTCTCTTTCATTTACAAACTTCGAACACAAAAAGAAGAGTGTTGCTATTGCTATAGGCGAAAGTTTTCAGAAAACTAAATTTTTTTTGTTTTAATCGCCAAAAGTTATGCAACTCTCTGGTTTTTTGTTCCAGAATTTGTAAGATTTGCAGATTGCCATCTTTATTAACTTCTGAAAATTAAAATTTTGAAAACCGTACAAAACCGGTTTTGTGATACGGTTTCGGTATTGTAAAAATTTACTTCAATACCGATATTGAAAACCGTGGAAACCCTAAATTCTTGCTTATTAACCTTAAAGCATATAATTTAAATTTTTATCTTGCATCTCCTCTTTACTCTCGAATTTCCAGATGTTTTTTGTTAGCAGTAATTACTAATTGGTGAAATATTTATTATGTTGCTCAAAAATTATTCTATTTGAAATAAAGATAATAAAGATGGCAATCTGCAAATCTTACAAATTCTGGAACAAAAAACCAGAGTATATATAATTCTGGAACAATATATGTGGCGGATCATATATGGCGTGACGATTTTTAATCATGTCCGGATCAGAAGGCCTGATTCATCCCTGAGCAGTCTTCAGGCAATCCTGATCCGGATCGGACCCTATAGTAATCTAATTTCTAGTCGGGTTGTTCCACATATTTTTATTTTAAAATTTATGCAAACTTATAATTTTAAATTAAAATAAACAAATGTTTTTTAAATATTTTGCTTGCGGCGAATAAAAAATAGTATATGATGCACGGACGTAAGCTATTTTGGACTTAATGTGGGTGCAAATCTCGGCTAGCGCCTCGATTTGCAAACTCCACATCCGTCCAAAATCTTTAGCTTTACGTCCTAGTATCATAATGCACTATCTTTTAATAATTTTTCATCGCTTGCTAAATGAAAATTTTGAGCATTTTTTAATTTAAATGTTCGTCACAAGCCTTGCGATGTAATGTGTCTGTCTCTTAACTAATGTCTGTATTCTATTCAGGGGAGAGCTGCGAAATTGATTGGCAATATTAAAATCTTACTAACAAGTTTGATTGCATCCAACTTAACAAGTACATTATGGGTGAACGTGCAACCACGGCGATTTAATCAATTTTCAGACTGAAAATTTCACGCTGGATTTTAACATGCAAAATGTGAATTTTATTATTAACCAATCAGAAAAATGCATTTTATATTTACCACGAAGTTCTTGTTGTTGTTGTAGCGATGGTTGCGGCGCCAAACATCCGGCTCTACCAACCTTAAAAACATGTCTAGAAAAAACTTTTCCGTGTTAACCACTAACTGAACTGCCACTAATCAGTTACACTTGTTCAGATTCAGATGCATATGTTCACCTACAATCTTTACTATACATTATTCAACTAGGTCAACTAGGGATCATTTTTCAACTTGGTCAACTAGGTTAATAAACTTACAACTTTAAATGTCAATTTCTATTGTTATTTTATTAAACTCTTCCACACACAGTTCAACATGTTATACACAGTTCAACAACCATTAGCTCCGTCTACTTAAAATCAAGACGTTTTGAAATTCGAGTTGACACATGAAGAAATTTTTCAGATAAGGTTTTTTGAGAGAAATTAAAAATGATTTCGAATTGAAAAAACTTAGACACGATAGCCATAGGTTCTTCCAAAGTAATTATTACTTACAAAAGCTCTCCATGTTCACCAATTAGCTGATGCGCTTGCTAATACAGTTTGGAAAATCATCAGTAACAATTTAAAGGATCAAGTAGAGTTTGTTGATGTGTATAGCGCTACAATTTTCATTGTCAGTAGAAGGTCATTCACGGCTCCTAAATCACTTCAATCACTTCGTAGCCCAAATTTTACAATTTTAATTAGTTTTTAATTAATATTTTAATTTTCTTAAGGATTTTCACCTAAATTTTAATTATTTTATAATTATTAAATTTGTCTTTTTGCTTTAATTGTTTTTTTTCCGTGAACAAAACTTTTATTTTGTGAACAAACCGATTAAAAATGGCGTCACTTAGCACGGTAACACATTTACAATAGTGATTTGCAACAGAAACAATGCATTAGTAATAATGAATTTAATATGTTATATAATACCAAATATTTGTATATTACCCAATTATAAAATATTTGATTATAAATTATATTGTTTATGATGTAAACACATTTTGACTTAGTTTAGTTGGTCTGTTTTGGAAAGTCCTCAATCCTGGGAACCTCTCTCAATTTGAAAACAAGTAACCTCTTCCCTTATAAAAAAAATCGAAAGAAATCGATAGAAAACGATTGAAAACGAATAGTTTTCTATCGTTTGCTATCCGTTTCTATCGGATTTAATCATTTTAAACGCATAGACTATATCTGCCAGATAGAAAATGCACCGTAATCTATCGTAACCTATAGGATTTTTCAGTTTTCGATTTCAATGATTTTTCTACGATAGAATTTCTATCGTAGTTAATCGTTTTGAATCTGAAGATCACGATTGAAATTGTTTTTGGTGAAATTGAAAAAGTTTTGAATCGTTTTCTATCCGACATTACATATATAGCACCAATCGTAACTTATCGTATTTTCCCGTCATTAGATTTCTATCGGGCTGAATCTGAAATTTACGATTGAGATGTTTTCAGGAGAAATCAACCAATCGTTATCTATCGTTATCTATAGGATTTTTTACTTTTTGGTTCCAATGGTTTTTTTACGATGGAATTTCTATCGTAGTTAATCGTTTTAAATCTGAAGGATACGATTTGAAATTTTTTGGTAAAACTTTTTTATCGTACATTCCATATCTAGCACCAATCGTAACCTATCGTATTTTCCGCATACAGATTCCTATCGACTTGGACCTGAAATTTGCGAATGAAATTTTTTCAAGAAAAACAAACCAATCGTAGTCTATCGTTACCTATTGGATATTTCAGATTTGGTTTCAATGGGTTTATTACGATAAAATTTTTATCGTTGTTAATCGTTCTGAATCTGAAGTTTTTGATTGAAATTTTTTGGTAAAACTAAACAAGTTTTTAAACGTTTTCTATCGTTTGTCAAAAGTTTGTCTGTAAGTAAGTTTGTCAAAAGTATTGTCAAAAAGAATTGTAAAAGTAAGTTTGTCAAAAAAATATTGTCAAGTATGTCAAAAAAATGATTTTCATTTACTTTTTTAGCCAATTTTTTGGGAAAAAAATTTAGCTGTTTGTACTTTGTTGTAGTTTTTGAAATATTTTTGGAATTTTGAAAAAAGTTTCAATCTTTGATTTTGTAAGAATTTTTGGAATATTTTTAGAATTTAGGAAAAAGTTTGAATTTTTGAATTTTTAAAAATTTTTGGAATATTACTAGGATTTAGAAAAAGTTTAAATATTTGGTTTTATTCTAGTTTTTGGAATAATTTTGGAATTTTGAAAAAAGTTTCAATTTTTGATTTTGTTATAGTTTTTGCAATATTTTCAGAATTTTTGAAAAAAAGTTTAATCTATGGTTTTGTAATAATTTTCGGAATATTTTTAGAAATTTGGAAAAAGTTTGATTTTATTTAATTTTTACAATGTTTTTGGAATTTCGAAACAAATATGAATTTGTGATTTTGTAATATTTTCACGAAACGCTAAATGGAGAGGTTTTTGAGTAGTTTGCTGATTGTATCATCTTTTCTTTTTTTTTAATCGGCGTTCATGCTCCATGTAGGAGTGTTGTCAGGCTAACCAGCTTTGAATATTCACCACGGTCATTCGCAACAGCGACATAATTACCATGGCAGCCGATTTTTTTAAGGTCGTTTATTACGTCGGTCTCCCATTGTAGTCGTGGTCTACCTCGCGGTCGCCCACTCCCTGGGGTACTAACGTACATTTTTCTAATCATTCCAGACTGTGAATCGGCTTGTAGAACATGCCCAAACCAAGCAATCCTATTAGGATTGTATCAGGACCCTCAAGAAGGTCTCTGATCTCAAAGTTATATCGGGTTCTATACTCTCCATCGTCTGTCTTAAGTGGACCAAAAATGTAGCGTATGATCTTACGCTCAAATACAGATAAATGCGATTCGTCATTTTGTGGAAGGGTCCACGTTTGTGACCCATACATCACAACCGGTCTAATCAATGTCTTGTATAACTTGAGCTTGGTGTTAGTTGATACATACGGTGATCCAAGGAGAGGCCTAATTGAGTAGAAAGTCCGATTATCTGCAGCGATTCGAGCTTTTATATCTTTAAGTATGCAGTTGTTTGAGTCAAGCATTGATCTCAAATATTTAAAGGATTCAACTCCCTCAATTCGTTCATCGCTGCACATCAAATCTTTAATCTCAGCCTCCCTTGAAACATTCATATGTTTGGTTTTATTGTAGTTAATTTGCAGACCCATTTTTCTAGCACCACTCTCAAGCGACTTGAAAGTCTCACTCATAACAGCTTCACTTCAGCCGAGGATGACAACATTATCAGCGTAAGCGATCATCTGTACTGAGTTTATTGACAAGATATTGTTGTTAGTAGGTAGTTTCTTTTGACGGTACACATATTTCAAGGCTAAATTGAAAAGTATAGGAGAGATAGCATCACCTTGTCTTAAACCGGAGTTGACTTTAAAAAACTTTGATGTTTCGTTCTCTACTCGTACACAGCATTGAGAGTTCTGTACTGTCATTTTGTATAGTAATACCAGTTTACTAGGAATTCCCATTGACACTAGAGCAGACCATAGAGTCTCTCGTTCTAGAGAGTCGTAGGCCTGCCTGAAATCAATGAAAAGTTGGTGCACAGGTATGTTGAACTCTCGACACTTTTCCAAAATCATCCTTATCGAGAAAAGTGCATCGTTGGTACCTCGGCCCCGCCGAAAGTCGTTCAGCAAAAGGATTGATTTTTGATAGCAAGATCTTGTATGCTGTGCAGAGGAGAGCGATTCCTCTGTAGTTTGCGTATTGTAGGCGATTACCTTTTTTATGGATTGGTATCAGCAACTGTGTTCCAGTTCTGTGGCATGGTTTCAGCCCTCCAGATCATTTGAACCAGTTCAAACAATCTTAAAGATAGAGTTTCACCACCATGTACAATCATTTCGGATGTTATATCGTCGATACCAGGTTGATTGGTTCGTCTACATGTACCTTTGACGCACGAATAAGCTTTACTCGTCGCCCGACTTGTTGCTGGTCACTTAAGTTTAGAAGATTCTCAAAATAAGCGGCCCAAGTATCTAAAATATTTTTAAGGTCTACTTGTAGCTCCCCATCTTCGTTTTGAATAGCAGTCGATCTAGTTTGAGGGCCCTTCTTTAAGGTTTTGACCTGTTGAAAGAAGTTACGCGATTGATGTTCCTTATTGAAGCTTTCAAACTCCTCACACTGTCTCTTCCACCATTCTCTCTTCGTTCGTCTACATAGTTTTGTAACGGTTTGTCTTGCTAGTTTATAGTTCTCCTTCGTGGACCTGGTGTTGCGTCCTTCTAGACATTTCAGATAGCAATCTTTTTTATATTGGATAGCGTCAAGGCATGCTTGACCCATCCATGGCTTCTGGGAGTGGTTCTGTGGTCGTCCAAGCTTAAGCAGCGCTTAAAACAACATATTTGAGCAAATACCATGACTTATCGATGACTCAATGACTCCGTCAATGGTTTCTGATTTCTCCAATGTTTCGGCAATATGGTTTTGATATCTCTCTTCCGTTTCAGCATTATTTAATGATGACATGTTAAAACGTTTTCGTTGTTTGAATTTTGGAATGCCTTGATTTGGGAAGTGGAACCTTATCGTAGCACATACAAGGAAATGCTCACTTCCAATGTATGCACCTCTAAAGGATCGCATATCCACAACACTCGAAAAGAAACGTGCTGTTACCAGCACGTGATCAATTTGGTTTCGAGTGTTTCCATTCGGTGAGATCCAAGTCTGCTTATGAATCGATCAATGCGGATATGAACGTACTGACAATTCTCAAATTATTTGGTAATGCAAACTCAGTCATTCTATCACCATTATCATTCGAATTCAAATGCAGGCTGTTGGGACCCACCACATTTCCACAAGAGATATCTCTTCCAACCTGCCCATTAAAGTCACCAAGAACCATAATTAATTCACGTGTTGGTGTTTGTTTCATAACCTCTTCCAGTGCTATGTAGAAATTATCCTTCTCGTCGACGGTCTTAGCTTCAGTAAGTGCATGCACGGCAATAAGAGAAATATTGTTATATGTACCGCGTACACGTAGGTAGCAGATCCTCTCACTGACCGGGATGAATTTCATCACGGTTTCTTGTATGCGTGCACTAACAAGAAAGCCAGTTCCAAATTCTCTTCGAGAAGGATGACCACTACAGTTTAGAGAGTGACTATCCATATCTTGTTTTCCGATTATCGGCAGTCTAATTTCCTGCAGAGCAATGATATCCATCCTATACCTCTTAGCCTCTATTTCTAGACTTTTAAGAGCATCAGGAGCGCTCAGACTGCGCACGTTCCACGTTCCGATTCGGTAGTTTGGTCCTTTTTCACGTCCAGGTAAAATTCTATTTTGAAATCCAGGTCTGTTATTTTCTTTCTGATTTCCAAATTTAACAACGTTTTTCTTCCGGGGTTAGGGTGTTAACCTCAAGCCCAACCCAAATTGTCGTGAATGGGTTCGTTCTGCATCTTAAGGTTACCAGAAACAACCTTTTTAAATGTTTATATAGCGAGCTTCTTGATCCAAGACAGACGCCCGCTCCAAGCCGCCCCTAACATGGAGAACAGACGCTTGAGTCGCATTGGTTTTAAGACGCAAATTCGCCGTAATGTAGCGTCATTTACTAAGCAGTTTTTACTCTGCTTGTCTCCAATACACCAACCTAATTCTGTCACCATTACCCAGGCAGCACGGCGTGAACGTCGAATTTCGGATTCCGCTACCCATCATCTTTTCACTAAATTATATTAATTTATGATCTGTTATGATTTTCCGGCAACGTATTGATGTTTCGTGTTAGTTTTGTAATAAATTTAACAGAAAAAAAAAATAATGTGAAAAAACCCATTGAAAACGATTCAGAACGATAGGATATTGCACTAAAATTCGGCTTTTACGATTAAAACGGATAGGAATTAACAGATAAAAAATAATGTGAAAAAACCCATTGAAAACGATTCAAAACGATAGGATATATTGCACTAAAATTCGGCTTCGACGATAAGAAACGATCAAAACGAATAGGAATTAACAGAGAATAAAATAATGTGAAATATCTCATTGAAAACGATTTAGAATATACCAAAAAACTATAGGAAACGATCAAAGCGATACGAACATTCTATCGGAAAAAAACGATACAGCCCCATTCATTTTCATTCAAAAACCGCATAGAAAACGATAGAAAACGGTTCTATTTTTTCACTAGATTTTCATTTCTATCAGAAAATAACGAAACACCCGAAAACGATAGAAATTGCATTCGCCACAAAAGGCAAAACGTAAGAGTCCGCATCCGTTTCTATTGGAAAAAACGATTCCAACCCATTAATTCTCATTCAAAAACCGCATAGGAAACGATAGAAAACGGCCTATCGGTTTCTATCTTTTTTTTTACAAGGGTTGTGTTCCAAAAATCTATTCTGATTGCATTGAAGTCTTTGGCATTAGGCACCATAAATTATGAAACGAGAGGCAAATCAAATTACAATTTTCCAACTCCAAGCAAGACATTTTTAAAAAGAATATCCTTGGTAAAAGTATCAACATTTTTTTTATTATTATTATTTAGAAATTGGAGATATACTTTAACCTCTGCGTTAAGATTTTTATTTATTTGCTGTAGAATTAACTGTTGACTCTAAAAGAGAATAAATTAAATTTGTATTTATAAATTATAGTATACTATAGATTTGTAATTCAGTCACACTTCTTCGGTGATCAATCAATCGTATTGCCTTTCTCTGTACAGAGTCCAGTTATTTTATTGTAAATTGACACGTACCTTCCGAAACATAAAAGCAAGTATTTCTTAAATGGATGAATAAAGGACTTATAAATAAGCAAAATTTGGTCGAGATTGAAAAACTTTTTACATCGGATGAAGAATCCTAGTTTTTGCATTGCAGATTTAGGGAGAAAAAATCAAACACATGTTTTTTCCATTTAAGGTTATTTTCACTATCCTCCCTCCAAGAAGTTTAATCTCGTGCAAGTCGTCATTGTTTAACTTAATAAGAAAGTCTTTATGTTGTTTGCGAAAGGCGACATATTTTGGTTTATGGTTGGGTTAAGTGCAACAAGATTAGGATCTTTCCAGTCCATTATACGCTGTTACTTTTTGTTGATTGTATTAATTAACAACTCCTATCAGTGGAAACGAATTGGCACTGTATGTGAAATACTGAATGTTTCACCATAGCTTTTCAGAGCTCTGTTCCACAAATGTGTTACGTATGTCCTGAGGTGTTATTCAACAAGTATGTATGTAAAGTTGCTCCTGTTGAGTGTAGACAATTTTTGTATCTTCAGATTAGAAGTCTATTGTCGGAGTCTGGGTAGTTTCACGTTTATGTGTTGATGCGGAAGCTCTTTCCATTATATTCGTTTGAGTTTGAGAAAAAACCCACATCCATCCACTAATAAATTTCTATTCCTCTTTCGGAAATTATGTTCTGCTAATGTGACTACAATCAGCTATGAAGATGTATAGTTTTCATCTTTACAACAAGACAAAATATATCAATCAGCACTTTTAAATATAATTCTATTTGATATATTTTTAGTATTAAATGCCACTGAAAGTTGTGTTACACCAACTGGTGTTTCGGGAGAATGTCAATACTTCAGATTATGCAAAAGTTTATTTACTCTCTTGCAAAAAGAACTGTTAACAAAAAATGATAGAACACATTTAATAAGAAGTCGATGTGGTTATAAAAATCAACAGCCATTAGTGTGTTGCCCAGATAATTTTATGACTGCAAATATGCAAAGTGCAATGCTTTTACCTAAACCTAGTGAATGTATTGGGGACACGGGAGATCGAATTCTTGGAGGAACTAAAACTGCTATTGATGAATATCCATGGATGGCACTGTTAGAGTATTTTGAACGTAAGCAATAAGCAATTTTTTGTTTGGATATTACAATTATAATCTAAATTTACAACAATCACAATTTTAGCTAATAACATAACACCAGGTTTACATTGTAGTGGTGTACTAATCAATCAACGTTATGTTGTAACAGCATCACATTGCCTCAACGAGAATTATGTTCCATCTCCATGGACCCTGTAAGTATTCGTAAGATTAATGTTTTTAAGTTGTTTTGAATTTTAACAATTTGTTTGTTTTTAAATGAAGATCGTCTGTTCGTTTGGGTGAATGGAATAAAGACACGGATCCCGATTGTGAAGGAGCAGCATACGGACCACCACGTTGCGCAGATGCCGCAGTTCATATTTTAATTGAAGAAAAAATTCCCCATGACAAATATAACCCAAATAATAAAAATCAACACAATGATATAGCGTTGTTGCGATTAGCAAGTAATGTTCAGTATACTGATTTTATCAAGCCAATTTGTTTGCCACGTTCAGACAATTTAAAAACGTTTAACTATGATGGAATTTCTTTACAAACTGCGGGTTGGGGTATAACTGAAAAGGGTCAGTTAATCGTTACATTTTAATCATTCTTCTCCAACTAATATTCATATTTTTGATTCTAGACCTTCCAAGTAACATTAAACTCAAAGTAAACGTTGATGGTGTAAATATTGATACATGTAATAAGGTGTATAACCGTGCTTGTCTAACAATAAGAACTTCTCAAATTTGCGCTGGTGGTAAAAGTGGTAAGGATGCATGTCCTGGTGATTCCGGTGGTCCTCTTATGATGCTTGACCAAAATGTGACAAGACCATATTGGTATTTAGTTGGTATTGTATCATATGGCTCAATACCATGCGGACTACGAGGATGGCCTGGTGTTTACACAAGAATTAGCTCATATGTTGATTGGATAGAGTCGAAAATTCGAGCATAAATCAATACAAATAATGTAAACGATATATATTTTTTAAACTTCTATTTATTTTTGTATGTTTTTAAATCAAAACGAGATTATAAATTTATAAATAAAATTTTTTTGTTTATAATAAAAAATAATAACAATTGAATAAATTTTATAGTTATAAACCTCTTAGTTGTTAAAACGTTGGTTTTCTTATAGCTTTGTAGTCGGTTCGTAAATTTATAAAGTTCAATACAACGGATTTATCCAAATAATTCTGTAATTACCAATAAAAATCAAATCAAATATTGTTAATCAAATACTAGTAATATCATTATTATAACAAAATTTTCAAAAATTTACCAAAGTTTCTCCACTGCAAACCTCTTGAAGATTCTCCTGTTTGACCAATAAAAGGTTACAGAGAGCATGAAGAATATCAAAGAGTTGTGTTACTAATGGACTACCTAGTACACGAACACATTTTCTATATTCGTTGACATCGCAAATTGCACACATTGCACCTAAAATATACGTGTGGTTTTTAGAACAAATTGTTTAATCAGAGTTGGTAAAAATCAGAATCTTCAGGCATGCCGATTTTTACCTCCATTTTTCGACTTTCTAGGGGTTATACACCGTTGCAAGGCCAAAAAAATATATATTTAATTTCAGAAATCTGATTTCTCCAATTAGTCGCTGAAGAATATATCTGAGCAGGATGTGTTCAAATTTTTGACCGATTGGTTAAGCCGTTTTTAAAAAATCGTGCTCGACGATTTTGAAAATTCCATTTTGAGAAACGCGTTCATAGTTTCGGAAGACGTTGTCTGTTTCAACTGACGAAATTCATTTGTTTGGTATAAGAAATGACTAGGTATAAAATAGACGTTCTACATTGCCATTTCATGTATGCGTACACAATGAAAATGGTCAACGAATAAGCAGGAAAATAATGGAATTATTCGATGGATTAATGGTCATGACGAAGATAGTGAAACAAGTGCACACCAGTCACAATTGCGTTTTATTCAAATAACGGAGTTACGAAGTTTCGTACTTTTTGTCCAGATTGTGTTTTGATTCTGGTTGAAATTGGCAATGTTTGATACTCCTTGAGATATTAACGAACACTTTTTTAAATTTGCACGAAACTACTAAATCTTCCTTGATCATGTGACGTAATACCTTCCTCAATGATTAAAGCCTAGATATAGATATATGCAAGCTCGTTTCTTCGAGCAAGCAAAAGTGTGTCATCATCAAGAAATATTCCATAACTCTCACTGCTATCGCCACTCGCCAGTGGTATGTGATATCTCACGTTAACTCCTATGATCAGGAGTTCGCGGGGTTGTTACATTCGTAGAAAGTAAATTTAAAAATTAACAAAAACCTACCTGCCTCGATGCGGACGTAAAAAAATTAATTAAATCTAACCTGCAGAATTAAATTGAAACTGTTGCATATGTTCAATAATAACTCGATGTAATCGTACTCCAAACTCTGTCATTATAGCGCTTAAGTTTTCGCCATCCACACATTTTTTAATCTGGGTTATAAGTGGAATAATAAACTGTACAACAGTCAAACAAGCTTGCGATGCTACGGTATCAACATCCGTTTCCGGTTTAAAATCGTTCCGTTTTTGTTCATTTTGTAAATAAAGCTTAACCCAACCGATAATTGAGTTAAGTGAACGATCTAAGCCAGTATCAAGTTTGTTTTCTATTTGTTCCATCATATTCCGTTTCTTTTGAATACAATCGTGGTACTTTGCTGTTGTCATCACACACGGGAATACACTGGCTGTGTATAATTTTTCCAACAAATGAACAATTGTGTTACATTTTTGTACAACATCAAAGAAATAAATTTGTGGTGGTTGAGTTTTGTTATCAGCAATTGGAATTGCTTGGAGACCTAAATCTAAAGCATAATCCACGTGCTCATGTAATAAATATCGTAATAAAATATCTGCCAGTTTAATAATATTTGTTGGAAGATCTGGTTCTTTTGATAACAAACGACATCGTTTGAAAGCAGCCTTCGATTCTTGCAACAAATTGATAGCCAACTCTTCCGATAAAAATGTTTCCCCTCCGTAATCCTCAATCTGTGCTATATTTATATTAGCGCGTGTTCCAATCAAAGCTTGCATATCACGCCTTAGCTCTTGAAACCTTTCGGTTTGTTTTTTCTGATGCTTTTTACTCTCATAATAACGCTTCAACTCTATACTACATTTTTCTTCCAAACATTTTGATTCAATTTCTAAGTAAGTGGATAAATGTTTTGAAAATATATTTGTTGTTAACTTGTTCAATAAATCATCATCTGAATTTGACATGAATTCTGATAAATCGGTTGATAATTTCATAGTTTGAGAATACATGTCATACAATGTTTTTAAATATTTATCTTCATTTCGTTTATCTTCTAATTTTGTTTGAGCGAATTGATTTAATTTCAATTGATAAATGTTTAGTATAAACTTACTCATTACTTGCTCAGGACTGTTAAACACTTTTTTTATTATTCCATGATGATGGCGACACATCGGAAGGATTCCAGCAAATATGTCTTTACCGCTATATGTTTGCATTTGACTCTGTTCAATGTACGCATCGATACATTGAGAATATCCTTTAAATTGTGCCAAAATATTAGCGATTTCCTTCATTTTGTCTATATCTTCGGACCGTTGTGCCATTGCAAACTCTTCAATTAACTCTCGTTCAATTTCATCATATTTTGATTCAATTTTCTTTTTGGCCTCACTAAATTTATCGGCTGGGAGGTCTTGAGAAATGGTATATAGTTTCTGAATTATGTCGGCAGCCTCATGAATCTAATTTGAATTAAAATATAAAAAACATAAAAGATTTGAACGGTTAAATTTACCTTAGCTTTATCATTAAAAATGTCGTTAACAATCGGGCCAGGTATTAAAAATTCTGTCATATGATTCAGCAAGCGTTGAGCTTCAACAGTACGACTCCTTGGAGTATTTACATTTTCCAATTGTTCACCTAAATGAATAATTTTTCCAGCAACTGAATTGATTTTCTCGTCTAACTGATGAAACCAATCAATCGAACCCAAATGCCGTTCTTTGAGCTTATCAATATTTTTAGCGAACACTTTTTGTTCTTCTTTTAAATTTTCTTCCAGTTTTTCGCATTTTTTTTGTTGTCTTTCTTGGAGTAATTTTAAATCTTTAATTGTGGATAGAAATGTTTCTTGTAATAAATCAGGATTAAATTGTTCAGATCCAACTTCATTATTTGTTCGCCAAGTTAAACGTTCAATAAATTCTTCGACATCGAATGGATCCTATATTAAGAGATTTAAGAAAATACATACGTTTGATAATTACTTTATAAACTTACTTGTTCCAATTCTTCCATATATTGAGATAACATTTTGTAAGAAAACAGCTAAAATGTAAAATGTTTACGCCCGTCTGACAGTAAAACTATCAAAATCTGTCAATTCTATTATGCAATGGGTGCGTTCACCCGACGTTAGCAGCTAACTTCAAGCTCTCAACAGTTCGCAGTTAGCAGTTGTAAAATTTGTGAATGCATTGTTGATTTACAGCATTTTTATTTGACGTTTACTACATGTAGCATAACCTAATAATAATAAATAAATATAAATATTTATTAGTATAAAGTATATATAACAACAATAGTGTATTTTAGTTTTTAATTTATATTTTTTGAAGGACCTTGAACCTTATTCATTTGAATAAGGTTTTTTTGAAGATAAAATGTGTTGTGTAATTACCAATAATACAGCTATTGGAAACACATTTTCTAAATGTCAACAATAAATCGTTAAATGTCAAAATACATCAGGGGTGCGTTTCGAAATTAACTATGGTTAACCGCGGTTAACTTTACTCTACCAAATGTCGTTCCATAATTAACCGCAAAATAAAAAATTTACTGGATGACAGATGTACTATCGTTGCCAAACTATAAAAATTAGTTGTCATAGTAAATTGTGACGTCACTACTTTAACTTTGTTACTCAAGTCTAGAGTAGAGTTTGTTGAGGTTCTAATGTCAAAACATATAAATATTTAAAACGACATGTCAACCGATTTATAAAACACAATATAATTTTTTATAATAAAAGAAAATTTTAATTGTTGTGGAAAAAAAAGTTAGAAATTATATTGTTTTGTGAATATATCGTACATTTAATTATTATTTACTAAGTATTTAATAATTTTTGGTGAAATGTGTTATTTTTATTTGATACTTAAGACTGAAAAATAAATTATAGAAATAAAAAACACACTACATTTTTAGTTTTATTTATCGTAATTAGAATATTAGTTTTTATTAATTTTGAATTTTTAGCGGTCTTTTACAATTTAACTTTGACAGCTTTACTATGGTAATTTGAATTTCATATTTGACGTCACTATTTTGACTATGACATTAGTGACATTGTTACCTTATGGTTAACCGTGGTTAATTTCGAAACGCACCCCAGTTCTGCGCATGTCAAAGCAAAAGATGAGTTGGAAAGCATAAATAAATTCCGCTTTAAGAAACTCTCAAATGCTGACATCCAGCGTAAAGTCAACGTGTCGGCTGAACGCGGTCGCTTTCTCAACTTCTCAGCTGTTGAGGTCGGGTGAACGCACCACCTACCACTTAAGCAGGCTACAGACCTTCAATCAATTTGTCAATCAATTCGAAAACGAAAACAAACGAAATAAAATTTAGTGTAAAAATCCCCTAAATTTTATTTCGTTTATTTTCGTTTTCAATTGATTGACAAATTGATTGAAGGTCTCTAGCCATCTTTACGAATAAAAAATATTCTAAGACCGTTTACATCGATCAGAACAATTCGTCGCTTGTTAAGTATGCTACAGATCTACAATCAAATTGCACAAAAAATCGAAAACGAAAATAAACAAAATAAAATTTAGTGTAAAAATCATTTCGTTTATTTTCGTTTTCGATTTTTTGTGCAATTTGATTGTAGGTCTGTAGCATACTTTATGTAAAATGGCATAAATAAGTAAGGATGAAACGTGTCGACAAGGGTGTTACGTGCATGTATGACCACAATTTACGATTATGCCTGTGGCGAACATTTAAATTAAATTTTTTCAAAAATTTCAAGTTTAGCGTTCGATTTAACGCAAACAAAATAGTTTTTAGAATTCTTGTTTCTTCTTGTTTTTTTAGTAAAAAGTTTTCTCTTATTTGAAATTCCTTTATTATTTTGGTTATCGTTTTAAAAAATGTTTTTCTTCAAAAGTTGGGTTTAAACTTTATACCTATTGATTTTGTTTTAGCTAGTTGCTACTAAACAATTGTAGGGATAGTAATATTAAACAAAACAATTCCATGTAAAAGTATTATCTGGTGTTTTCTAGCTTGAAATTAAAAAGACAGTTGTTTATTTCTTTTTAAATAAATTAAAAGTTAAATTAAACTTTTGAAATATAAGTATTTGCTGAATTTTTGAAAGTGAAGAATTAATTATTTCTGAGCCATCTCTAGTTATATGTCTATTGCATCGCATGGAATGTTTTACCCTGACTATCATTTTAATTTTTAGATGATATTTCAACTATCTTAATTCTCAACATTGCATCATTATCATAATACTGTTAATGGAGCTTGAATTACTATAGCGTAAATTACAAGCTATGTACCCTTGTTTTTTTTTATTGTTAGCGTTTATTAAACGATAGTGATAAATATTACTTACCACTGGAAATAGCAGTGATATATCAGTACATAGTCAAACGTGGTATCTATCACAAAAATCAATCAACACCTTATAACGCATATATATGTAGGACCTAGGATATTAATCAATAATTTTGTTAGATCAAACATTTCTCGATTCGCACACGGCCAAAGATAGTGAATAAACATTACGAAAACATTCTACTTAGGCCGTGGCCCATTTCTCGATGAAATTGAAATTGAATCTGCAGATCGACTAAAAAATTTCAATTTACTATGCTAGTATCGTACTTGAGTAAATTTTGACAGATTGTGTTGAATTTCAAATAATATTTGTTTTTCAATAATTATTTTTCCGTAATTAAATTTTTATAGAAGAAAATAAAGCAAAACAAAATAAAATATTTCAGCGAGAAACGTTAAAATTTTCACTTCATCGGCATTTTTGAGAAATGGGCCACGGGCTTAATAATTCGAATGCTATTTCAGCCGCATATATTTTATTAAAAGTTAGCCTAATACTCCGTGGTTTTAGTCTGCCAAGTGGCACAAATCGTCTTTCATATTTTTGTCTCTTTTCGTTGTATTTTATTAACTTACGTCAATTGCGAATAATTGAAGGCGTTCGCCATTGTTCTTGTCAGAGAAAATTTAAAAAAAAGAAATAATTAGTTATATTTTGTGATAAATTTTGTTATTATAGTTAATTTATAAACATAATCTAACATAATAATAAACTGTGTTGTTTCCTTTTATATTAGAAAATTAATACAAAAACAGTGGTAAATTAAAATGTCTGCTATGAGTCCTGAATAGTAAGTTTTTTTTTATTTAGTTATTATTACCCCACCTCTTACTAGACAAATTTTCTACCATCATCATTAATTAAAATATTCTGCGGTTTTAGTTTTTTGACAAAAAATATTTTCTACGTCGAAATAATTAAGTTATTATTTCATATAGGAATTTGCTAATTTAAATAATTAAACACATTATTTATTTGTTACGTCATTCAGTGTAATTAGTAATTGTAATTTTCATAATGAATAATAATTTTGAATATTAATTATTAAAAATAATTTATTTATGAGCAAAAAACATATTTTCGAAATTTTCATTGATCCAAAATAAAGTTCGAATTGTTTTCGACTGTAATTATGTTGATGAGTCATAATGCAATTAAATAAAGAAAATAGTTGTTAGAATAAACATGGAAGTTCTTATCAATTTATAGAAACATACTAACGTTGGAAGAAAAGAAACTTCCAACTTCACGAAATTAAAAAAGTTGTTCTGAAAGTTATTATGCAATCCTTTTCTAAGGGTTTTTGAATTCTTCGTTCTAGTCTTGCCATATCATACCTTGTCCTTTGAATTTTACCGTGTGCATAAAATGGGCGGAAAATGGAGTTTTCAGTTTGTTTTCCTTAGAGATAATGTCAAAATTATGTTTTGTTTAAATTAATTTTGGTTGACTTAAAAAAGTTCTTTGTTAATTGGTTTGTGTGGTTTTTTATACGTGGACTAGCATTGTTACAGATTTTTGTTGAATCATTGACAATGACTAGAGCAGACGTGGTTTGAACAAAGTGGATGATATTTTCGGTTTTATCATATTGAATTATTGAAGGTTGTGATAAACAAATATTTTCTATTTTGACGTTACACACAATCATCATTATTAAATGGATTAGATATATCAGCAATAAGTCATTTTAATTGAATTATACTCAAATGGAATGTTGATCAAAACATTTAATTAAATTTAGTCCTGAATATCAGTAATAAAATCACTATAATTTTGTTTTTTATTAATTGCGATAGTATAAGTTGTAAGATATTTCGAAATTCATTTTTCCAATGTAAATGGTTTAATCAGCCTTCAACAAAAAGCAAGTATTTCTTAACAAAAGTAACGTCAGAAACTTGTCATCGTTATTCTTTAATCCTGAATATATTTTGATCATTTCTGTCTAACAATAATCACACAACTCATTTTTATATTCAAAGACATAAAATAAAATTATTATTGATTTCTATATTTTTCAGCGATTATCTTTTTAAACTTCTACTTATTGGAGATTCTGGAGTTGGGAAATCTTGCTTACTGTTGCGTTTTGCGGTATATATTATACTTTTTTCATCAATTAAATTGTTATGAGTTTTACATAAATATTTTAATTTTAGGACGACACATATACTGAAAGCTACATAAGTACAATTGGTGTAGATTTCGTAAGTAAATTTTGAAATTTTATTAATTATAAACTATATATAAATAACTAGGGCATTCAATACGGGTATATTGATACCGAGGGATCGAATATTCCAAAACCGTGACTGAATCATCTCAAAAGCTATTAGTATTTTAATCCAAATCTTTTGAATAATTAACAATAATTCCTGCACAGTGCACACCACGACTTTAATTTTCTGCAACATGAGCATAAATTTTGCATCACCACATCTCTGAAAAAATCGTAACGGCCATCAGTAACGTATATTAAATTTTGCACCCGTCTTTTGATATAGACATGATTTGATTTGCCAAATTTTCTTCACATCTAACAAAATCATATTAAATTTCTAAAAGTTATCCATTAGACACGAACAGCTGCAATATTTTTTCTCCATCCCTAAAAGCAAATTTTTATAAATGAAATGAGCAGTCATGCAAAGTTTGTTCTCGATTTTGATATTTTCTCTATTTTCAAAATGAACATTTTAGATATATGCGGAACCATGCTTGGTATAGAATGTGGAACTGCAAATTTCTGTTAAAAATCTTTGTAAAACTTGACTTGACTTGATTTGGAACGCACTCTTCTGCAGTGAACAAAGATGGCAAGAAAAGTTCGTTGGATGAAGTTGAACCGTCGAGATATTTATGTTTACGTATACTTTCGTCTATTTTCTTAATTTAAAAAAAAACAATATTATATGGATCTGAAAAAATATAAGCTAATGCAAAATTGAGTTAAAAAGCAAATTGAAACAGATCTGGGTTGGAATGAATATATGTATATATATAGATTTCATGCCATTCTTTGGGTTTATGATTCGGATGTCCAGGTTCAGGAACTCTACTACTGCCCTAGGGCGGTACCACAAATCTTCCTTCGTCAAGTTTGTTTCATTTTCAGGACAATTAAATAGGTGGTCTGCATCGTGTGGCGTCCCCTCACATGCGGGACACTTGTCTTTCAGGATCAATTTTACTCATGTAGTTGTTTAGGATGCGTGACCAACCGGATCTAATTTGAGCAAGGATGGATCTAGTGCTACGGGGCAATTAGACCTATTCGGCAGCGACTTTTGGTGGCTTTCTATTTAGAACACGATTTGGAATATAGTTCTTTATTGTGTTTTCGAACGTTTTGGTGTGGAGTGTTTTTAAGCCAGTTCTATATGTAGAGTCGTCGATGTTACCAGAAACCTGGCTATCTCTGATATCTTGCAGAAAGCATCTTGCTGTCTTCCTTATGTCTCTGGGTGGTTCTATTGTAGTCAAGGTGTCATTGCAAGGAAGTTGCTCTTTGTGACAGGCCAACAGATACTGTTTGGTTAGCATTTCATTATGTTCACGGACCGGCAATATGTTACTTTTTTCGTGTAGGTGATCGCGGTGGGCCATCAGGTGACATCTGGTTGCGGTTCGCAGGGCAGCATTTTGTGTTGTTTGTAACTTATTCCAATGAGTGTTGGCAACTTGAGGGGTCCATATGGGTGCAGCATAATTTATAATGGGTCTTCATATTGCTTTGTACGTTGTTAAGATCGTGTTTTTGTCTTTGCCCTATGAACTACCCGCTAGTGCTTTCAATGCGTTATTCTTGAGTTTATTAGTTGTGCATGAGCATTAAATTTAAGCAGTGGGTCGAATGTTACACCCAGCAGTCTCGGATTTTTTACTGTAGGAATAAGTATGTTGTCTATGCAGATGCTTAGTGTTGAATTTACATCCTTCGTCCATGTGGTGAAAAGTGTAGAGGTGGACTTTTCAGTGGAAAGTTTCAGTTTTCTGGTTTTAAACCAATCATTCAGAGTATTAAGGTAGGTATTCAGGATATTTGGAGTTGCTGCAGGTTATTGCCCGTTGCAAGCACTGTGCAGTCGTCTGCATATGACGTGATAGTTATTCCTTCTGGTGGAGTAGGCAAACTGCTTAGGTAGAGATTGAACAATGACGGTGAGAGAACTCCGCCTTGAGGAACTCCTTGTCTTAGCACTCTCATTTTGGACTTGCTGTTACGGAAATCAACATATGTTTGGCGACCTCTGGGGTAATTGCAAAACCAGCGCTTCATTAAACCTGGCAAGTTAGTATTAAAGATATCATCCAATAGAGCAGCGTGCGACACTGTGTCGAATGCTTTTGACAGGTCAAGTGCGACTAAAATTGTTCTAGCACATGGTTGTTTTTGATTCAGACCATCACTGATCTGGTTTTGTATTCTGTGTAGCGCAGTGGTTGTACTGTGTGCTCGCCGGAAGCCATGTTGATGTGGCGCCAAATTACAGGATCTTGTCAGCTGAGGGAGCAGAAGTGCTTCGATAAGTTTTGCGACCGATGAAAGAATGGATATTGGTCTGTAGGACTCTCCCTTTTCTTCCGGTTTTTCTGGTTTCAAAATGGGACTGATTCTGGCCGTTTTCCAGATATTTGGTATCTGTAGAGTATTTAGAGATGTATTAAGTATAGTAATGAGGAAGTTCAAACCTTTGGGTCCGATGTGTTTGAGCATGATGGTTGGGATGCCGTGGGGTCCTATAGCTTTTGATGGCTTAATTTTCCTTATTGCATTCTCCACCTCTTCTTCGGAAAATATAATATCCTCCAAGTTGTCAGTGTTAAGTTTGCGCATGTGTCTCAACACTGATCTGGTCTCTTTCTCGTGTGTTTACGCTGCCTTTCTGTAAACTGACTGTTAAATTTGTTTGCACATTTCCGGTGGTTTTCAATGGGGATATCGTCGAAGGAGATCATGCAATTATTTTGTGGTTGTCGAGGATGAGTTAGGCCCTTAATGACATTCCAAAGACTTTTACTAGTACCCAGGTTTGATTCTCTCACTAACTCTCACCATTTGTTTCTTTTATGGTCCGTGACCAATTTGTTAATTTGATTGTTCAGGTCCGGAATTCTAGAGTCGGCTGGATCTGCTTTACGGATGTCATCTCTTTTATTAGAAAGCGCACACGCTTCATGTGGAAAGTTTGGTTTCATTTTTTGGATTCTGCCAGCTGGTATGTAGCGAGCTTTTGCCTTATTAAAAATTTCTCTGAATTGTTTTTCCCCAGAAAGGGCGTCAAGTGGTAAAAACTGCTTACTGAATTCAATTTCGGTAAAATTTGTAAAGTTTTCCCAGTCAGCTTTGTTAAAATTAATATATGTCTTCTTTTCGGAATTTATTTGATTTAAGGTGATTATGATCGGCACGTGGTCTGATCCCAATGCAATTTCAGTTCTCCATTCTGCAACTGGCATTAGTGACATACTGGCAAGGGAGATATCTGGAGAAGAGTATGAGTTGTTTGTTACCCTTGTCGGTTGTGGTTCGTTGAGGACTCCAAAATTGGATCCGTCAATTTGATCTGCAATGCTTTCACCTCGTGGATCAGTGTTTAGATGTGAGTTCCATAGATCATAGTGCGCGTTCACATCTCCGAGAATTAGACAGTCTTTGGTATAAAATAAATGTCCTATGGACGGTTCATAACCTATATCACATCTGCTTACTGGTGGAATATAAATATTGACTAGTGTTATTTCCGGATTTTATTATAATTCCTTGTTGCTCTAGGTGTTTGTCAGTTCCCGGTACTGCAGGTAGTGTGGTTGTACGGTAGATAATGGTTTTGTGAATTTCACAGATACTATCACTAATCTTAGATCTAACATTTAATTTTGTTTCTTGGAGAAACGTGACTAGAATATTGTTATTGCACATAAAGTTTATTATATTGTCGATCTTATTTGTGAGACCGTTGCAATTTAGTTGCATAATATTTACATCACTCGGAGTTTCCAGTAGCGTGTTCATTGGTAATGTGTTTTGTTGTGGACTCGTGTTTGTATTTTGACTTGATGCTTGACAACATGGCGCTATGTAGTTCTTGGTCCATTGCTTATGTGTGATAAGAACGATAAAAACGTTGTCTTATACAACTATTATTGAGGTGATTGTTTTGTTTTTAATTTTTAATAGAACTTCAAATATCTAGAACAAAACAATAGCTTGTTTCTCCCCAGCGTAGCTTAACCAATAAATTTTGTGTAATCGAAAATAAGACAACGTTATTCATAGAATTAATATAAAGAACATTGCTTTTTGGCCGTTCATCCATGTATATGATCTATAGAATTTCATTGAACTATAATTGATTTATGTATGCAGTTGTATAATCTTCTTTTTTTATATATTAATTACAAATTTCTTTTGTTTTTGTGATAATTTGTAAACATTGCTCTTTGTTTATAAAATGATTTATTTTGCATTTCGCAATTAAAATTCTTTTATTTATTTAGTTTGTTGAATAATTTGCAAAAAATGCTTGTAGAATTCGAAATAAAATCTAACAATGAGTTGTTTCGTATTGATTGATGATTTATAATTTTAATCTAAATTTAAAGTTTGTTTTTAAATCATTTATGTAAACATTAGTAATGTGTAAAAATTTGTAGGTTGAAGTAAGTAAATAAAAAATTTCAAAACATATACGAGCGAAAAATGGCATGTGAATGTTTTGTTATGATACAGATATTGTTATGAAGATTACACGATTAATCACTTTATCAGTTTTTTATTATATGATTCATAAAATTGTGTCACGGTGCTAATGACAGAAAGTGTAAGTTTTACATATAGTTTCATCGATAATGCAGAAATTAATTTAAAAGAAGATAACGTAGCTTTTTTGCACGAAAATGAAGGTTCTAAATAGAAGTAACAAAATGTTAGCGAAAACATTGCATAGATACATATATAAAACAGATACTAGATACTAGAATGATACAAGGGTCTGCAAGAAGGCAGGCAATGAGTTAAAAGTGTACAAAATGTTTGCACAAACATTACAATACCACTACTACTAGATATTCTAAATAAACTTATTAGTTTCAACATCAATCGTTGCTAATAAGACATACAGCACTTGTTTCAACATTATCCACATTGTTTGTAATAACAATTTTGAAATTATATCTAAAATGTTACATAATTCGATTAATTGAAAGTAAAAGAAACGTAAAATTTTAAGAAGAATTATAATTTCTTTCCTTTCTTACTTCTGTGGTAATTTCTCTTTTAAATAAAACTAAATACTGTAACAAAAAACATTATTACCATATATACATATATTGTATAGCTCATATTTGACTAAACACTAAACACTAATTTAAAGGCTAAACAAAATTGAATCTCGTTTATTCGAGTTTATTTTATTTATAACGATAACAATAAACATCTACATGTTTATACGAATATGTACATAGATATTTTTTCGATAGTGATTCCATTACAAAATAAATAAATAGTTATTTAAAAATGGAAATTTCAATAAAAATAAATAACTGACTAAACCAATTATTATTTTGTTTTATAGCCTTACGTTTAGCGATTTCTATTGAAACGAAATTTGTTTGCTAAAAAATTACTTTCCTGAATTGAAATTGATTGGGAGTGTTGATAACTAACTACTATTTTTTTTTTTTTTTAAATAAAAAGTGTTGTGTTACAATATGTGTTACAACAACACATAAATACCTTTTAAGACGTAGGTCCCACAACAACTTGCTCTTTAAGGTGTTGATAAACGTTTTTTTTTAAACCTCTGCGGATTGAAACCACCTGAGACTATGGATTCCGGCAAACTATTCCATTTGTATGCAGTTCGGACAAAGAAGTCTCTGCGATCTGCCAGTATATTGCATTTAGTTTTAGATTATTAGTCCATCCTTGACACTGCAAATTTTATTCAACCTGAAACCTAATTCAAAATTATTTATGTGCTATCGTATTTAAATTTCCTCCTATTACTATCAAAGTCTAAAATTTTTTTGTACCTAATAAAAAATAATATTCGAAATAAAAAATGATACCACTGTATGACATGCAATGAAAATGCCTCTGTATCATTTATGATAATTATAAAAGTTGTAGAATACCGTGATAGACCACAATCATAATTTAATTGATTATATATTGATTTTAACTTTGAATAAAATTGAGAAAAAAACGTATTTTTTTAATTGCAGAAAATTAGAACAATAGAATTAGATGGAAAAACAATCAAACTCCAAATTGTAAGTGAAATAAAATTTTTTGATGCAAAAACATAATTTAATTATTTAATTTGATTTTTTGTTTATTTTAGTGGGACACAGCTGGTCAAGAACGTTTCCGTACAATAACTTCATCATACTATCGTGGGGCTCATGGTATTATAGTTGTTTACGATTGTACAGATCAGGAATCTTTCAACAATGTAAAACAATGGCTTGAAGAAATTGAACGTTATGCGTGCGAAAACGTGAATAAACTTCTTATAGGAAACAAATGTGATTTAACAACTAAAAAAGTTGTTGATCATACAACAGCAATGGTGAGTAATTTATGATTTGCTTTGCTTATTTTTTATGTTGAATTTTGTGCAATTGCTGAGATTAAACGACGCCCAAAAAACTAAAAACAACATTTATTGATACATACATTGTAGCTATCAGTTCCACGTCGAAAACCGACCAACGCTAAAACCACACAAGCGCACTTTCTCGCTGATTTAAAAACAGCTCAATTTTCGATACAACTGAAATACATAGCGCACTGCGTAACGATAAGTATTGTAGTAGAAACTCACTTCCCCTCCCCAGCGGGATGTTTGGACAGCAAATGGATGTGACATAGTTGAAGCTCTTGTTTGTCGACTGGGTTGCGCCACCGTATTGCCTTTCTCTGTACCGGGTCTAAATATTTTTTGTTGACGAACAACCACCTTCCCAAACATACAACAGTATTACATACATCGGAACAACCTTATTGCCTTTTTCAATATGGATTGAACACGAGCCCTTTCCTAAGTTCGGTAATGTTCCTGTTTTGTAAGACATATGGCAAATTTAGGTTAAATCGGTGCAAATTGTCTACAAAAGTTTTTAGGAATAATTAGTGGAATACCATCGGTTTAGCGATTTTTTTAATGTTTATAACAAAAAAACATTTTTCGTACAAAATTACACCATAAAATAATTGGTAGGAAAGTGAGGAGGTTCAAATGTTTGAGTTTCAACTCTTGACTGATTCCACCGTCTGGAATAAATTACAGGAACCAGAGGTTCGGAGAATTTATTTACTTTCTTTTGAATAAATCCGTCTTTTACCAAGCCGATTTTGGGTTTCCTGATATTTGTTTTTTACATGCACATACGTGTTCTGGTGTTTTCCTTGCGTTAAATACCTTCTTAAATGCTTTGGGTTTATTCTTCAGCACCTCATCAATATCCCGTATGACATAAGATTCAGATTTACAAGCGAATAATCTATCTGGAATAAACCGCAGCATCCAATGTATTTTCTCAAAAATTTCTCAGTCAACGTGTGTATAATTCCAAACGCGATGATGATTGACTTTAATTGGTGTAGGCAATGTAAATATTGCTATTCCTGAAATTAATGCATGGTCAGATGATCCAAGGAGCTGATCAACTTTTATCTAAGATTTGTTTGGTTCGTTTGTCAAAAGATTCAACAAATTATCCTCAGTATTATCTCGTATTCTATTGAAATGTTCTACCGTTTGTGTTAAACGATAATGATATGCAAGTATCAGTTCAGTTTGTCTTCCTACGTCGTTAGTGCGCGATGAGTATTTCACAAAGATTTAACATACAGTCTCTTGGAATGAGGAGTCTTGCCTTGGGTACTCTGTGCTAATTTCGCTGAGATTGGACGATAGTTTATCGAGGACAACCTGGAAGAGTGTTTGTAGATCTGTATTCCTATTCCTATTACAAACATGGTTTCATCAATACCTGCGATAGTCAATGTTATAAAAGAAATGTTTCAATTTGTAACTAGGTATCCATTATTTATGTCAGATGCAACTGTTTTACTACTATTTCAGTTATAAACAATATGTCAGTTGTATTTTTGAAGTTATACTTCTTTACGCTCGTTGTAAACATTTTGATGGGGTGTTGGTCGAGAAACCGCGTCACGCTTTTTGAAATTATATTTTAACCTTTATGCTGTATGGTAATAAAGACGAAATTTTGTAAATCAAACTTATGCTGTATGGTAATAAAGACGAAATGACTAAATCAATCATAATCTTTAATAATAAAACAAAATGTTTGCCTGGCTGCGTGCGCTCTCCAGAGAAATCTGGAGCACATAGGAGGAAAAATTGTTGTCAGGAGAAGGCAATTGACAGATACTAATGCACCTCTGAGCCATAATTTTAAGATTTAATTTAGTTTTTTATTTTAACTAATAATTTTAATTTTCTTAAGGGTTTGCCTAAATGTTGATTATATTTTATTTCTTATAGTTTGCAATTATATAAAATACTAGGGGTTTTTTTTTTAATAATATTTTTTCTGTGACGGGAAAAAAGTTTAACATTTTACTTCTGCTGACAGGTGCAAAAATGCTACTTTTCATAAAATACTTTTTTCCCGGGGAAAAAAGTATGTACTTTTTTCCCGGATAGATAAAAATATATATATAAATACATATAATATACACATAAATGATGAATATTATGAATATTTATGAACATTTATGACTATTTTAATGTTATGAAAAGTTATACCGTTTTCTTCTTGATGTTAATAACTGGTTTTGACAAATAAAATGAAACTTAATTTTAAGTTTTTATTCAAGAAAAATTCGTATGGTGTGGTGAATATACATATTGTAATATTTGTTTAATATTATGTTTTCAATAATTATATTAATATTTGTCCAGTCACAGAAAAAAATAGTGTATTATACACGGGAAAAATTGTAGATTTTAGCTCTCGGTTTTTTGTCTCCCTCCGCTTCGCGTCGGGATACAACACAACCTTGAGCTAAAATCTACTACTTTTTTCCCTTGTATAATAAATAACTATTTTTTCTTTTGAATAATATTTTTTTTTTTTGAATATTTTTTTTTTGAATAAATTTTTTTTTTTGGATATTTTTTTTTTAATGTATCCTATCTGTCTGTCTGTGTGCGTGTGTGCGAGCGAATGGCCAAAGAAGTATAACTTCCACCGTCTAGTCCGACGCAGACCCTACTTTTTTCAATTTAGTGGAGTTAGTAAAGTTAGTTAAATCAATGCTAAGTTGTTTGGTTGGTTCCGCTGCTATTTTGTAGCGACAAAGGCTTATTCTTTGACATTATATATCTATAGTTACTGAAATTTGGTCAAACTTAAATTTCCACACTACACTGTACAAGAAAACTTGCGTGCCTCCGCCACAAAAGCACGATAGCAGTTTTCATGCAATTGTAGCACGGTCACGAAAAAGCAACATTAATTGCTTTAACTCAGTACAGGTAGTTTTCATTTTCATCGTCATTTTTCTTAGAAAAATTCGAAGATATTTAATTTAATTGCCTGACAGATTTAATTTCTTGAAATTTTGTGTTGTTTCCTTTTCAACGTAATATAAACTTTCAACCATTAATTTTGTGGAACACTTTCATAATAAAATAATATTTTTCTTACAGGAATACGCAAATCAATTAGGCATTCCTTTCCTTGAAACATCAGCTAAAAATGCTACAAACGTAGAACAAGCGTTTATGACAATGGCGGCTGAAATCAAAAACCGTGTTGGACCACCATCTAGTGCTATTGAAACAGCAAGTAAAGTTCGAATTGATCAAGGACGTCCAATTGAGGGTACAAAATCAGGTTGCTGCTGAACAATGTTTTTAATAATTATTTAAAGCAAAATCAAAACAAAAAATAAAGCAAATAACAAGAAAAAAAACAAATTAAATATAAAAATGAATAATATAATTATTATTATTAATAATTAATTTAAAAACAACACACAACACACTGAAAGAATACAATTAATTAATTAATTAAAAAAAATCAAGATAAAATATGTTATTATAATTTAATTAAAAATAAAAACTAGAAATTAATTAAATTAAATTTCTTGGGATTTATTTATCAACGCTACAAAGCAACAAGAAAAACATATATTTGTTTACATTATTCTAGGTTTTTTATTATTTGAGTTATTGGGCTATTTTTGTGTATTATTAATAAAAAGGCTGTAATATGAAGTTTATATAAAATATTTTTTTTTGTACTGAAAAAGAAATGCAAAAAACAAATATTTTCTGTCGATCCGTTCTTATTTCTTAAGATATCTCTGAATAAATATATTTAATCTTACATTTTTTTCAATTTATTTAGCCTTTTCGTTTTTAATTAGTTGTTAGCTTCTTATATAATAAATATTTTATTAAATTATAATATTCAGAATTAGTTTTTATTATTATTTGTATAATAAAAAAATACTATGGTAATTTTCGATTTTATATTTAGAAAAATATATAAAATAAAAAATCAACATAAGTTTTATTTGAATTTAAAATAAATTAATGAATAAAAAAATAAATCAATTAAAATATGGACCATTTTATATTGTTATCAAAACTATAAATACTTTTGTTTGTGTATTATACTTGCTTTTCTTCGTTGAAAATTACCGTAAAGTTAAATTAGAAATAATAACACCAGAATTGATAAAAATTGTAACATGATGTCGTCTATTATAATTTAAAAACAGTAATTTTAATTTTTTTATTTTCAGTTAATGAGATTTGATTTGATTTAAAATTAGTTTAAATTTTGGATATTGTTAAACTGGATTTAAATTTTTCATATCTACTTCCTCTACTAATTACAAACGAAAAGTTTGGAACTTGTTAATTTTTCCAATGAGAATAGTATTATAAAAAATTTTTCTTCAAATTTGTTAGGAAAAACATATGTAATAGAGAGATTTTTTCCTAGTAAAATTTATGACGTTTATATTTCAATACCATTTGAGCTCTAAAGCAAATAGCAACTTCAACTTTGTAAAACAGACAATTATGTAATATGGTGAGTCTCTTTCTATTCAATGCAATTAGCAAGATTCTTAAGCAGGCTACAGACGTTCAATCAATTTGTCAATCAATTCGAAAACGAAAATAAACGAAATAAAATTTAGTGTAAAAATCCCCTAAATTTTATTTCGTTTATTTTCGTTTTCAATTGATTGACAAATTGATTGAAGGCCGGTAGCCAGCTTTAGAATATTAAATATATATGCAAAATAAGTAAAATCTAAATATGTTGAAATGAAATACAAACATGTCATAAACTTTTTTATGAGTTTATTGCTATTGTAATCTGTGAAAATAGTAAAGTCGCGTTAAACGTTGATTTGATGTTTCTCATGATTGTAGCCGAAAATCCTCCCTTACCTCTAGTTTTTGGCATTGCAAATAAGTAACACCTTTCAAATCATTTTTAAAGTCGATGAAGAAGATTAATCTTTAGCGATAAATGTATCTAAAGTAGTATAATCTTTTCAAATTTTTTTGCATCGTTCTGTGCATGTTTCTGTGCAGTAAGCTAAATTAACCGTAACCATCGTATTAAGATTGATAGAATATGATCTGAGCAATTTGTTAAAAATAATACTATAAGAATATTATATTAGCAAAACAAGTACTACTAAAAAATGCTTATCTGTTATTATTAACTAATAACTTGTGTGATTGTGTTAATAACAGACTTTTTGATACAATGTTAGATATGTTTGGTCTTTAGATTATAAATTTACGTCTCTGAGGTCTATCTGAAGAAATCATGCCAACTGATGCTTATTTCCTTAATAAGTAGGTAAGTATTAAAAACCTTTACTAAAATAGTATTTATTACATTCCATTTTGTTTTAAATTTTTTGTCTAACTAGTAATAAAAATCAAATGTAAATTTTTTTTTTGCTGAGCTTGAATTATAATAATATGCAAATTACAATTTTTATCAATTTAACCAAAACGGTTTTATCGTTAAAAAATTTTACATAAAAATAATAATTAATTATGAGATCGTATATTTAAAAATAGAACAACCATGAATAAAAATTTTATATAAAATTAAAAAAAAACAATTGTATTTATACATACTTTAACTTATATATTGTAATAATGATAATTTTAGATGTTATTTTATTCCTTCTGTCTATTAATATTATTATTATTTATTACAAAAACAGATGAAATAATTAAATAAGAATAAATTGATATGGCTTAGAAAATTTTTATAGAAAAAGAGAATTTAGTACATGTAAATATTAATTAAAAATGGAACTTTAGTGTAAGTATGTGTTGATTCGTGTGTAACTTACCTTTTGAGTTGCAAATTCAAGTTTTAGTATACTGAAAATAATTATTTGATAAATATATTATTTTGTCAATACTTTAAATACTGGTCGTTAACGGACAAGTTATATGTTGTTTAAATTTAAAGCATATTCAGCATAGACTTTGACATTCAGCAGAGTATAAACATCACATTCAAATTAAGTTCAGTGTATTACTGTATTTTAGTTAAACGTCAAAAAATTAGAATTTGTTTTCATATATTATTAAAATTTATTTAAATTATTTTAATTGACCAAAGTTATACACTCGTAATGTCACTTGCAAAATCGAAAACTACATATACAAACTATTTTATCAACAAGCTTCCAATCAAAGGAATATCAACAGATAACTCCTTCATAATAATAGAATCAATTTGGAATGAAACGTCGATTTTCGTTAAAATAAAACAATTCAGTAATAGTAGCTTGGAAAATTCAGAATTAAAAGAATGGGAAGGTGAAATTGCATTAGATAAATTAGAAGAGATTGCCTTAAACTTAGAAATTCCATTTTCAACTTTTCTCAAAGAAACAAAAGATGCATTTTGTACACAAAATGGTTTGAACAAGTTTGAATATTCCATTGAAAATAATCGTTTTATTTGGAAAAAATGTTTGGATTTGAAATTACGATACGGTCAGATTGATTTAATTGAAAAAGAAAATGAAAGTAGTTGCAATGATATATTAAATGATTCTATAGAGATAATAGCACAATTGCGTGATCGATTAGATAGTAAAACAAAAGAACTTTATGATTTGAATGAAAAACATAATACATTTATTGAAAGTTATGAAAATTTTATAAACGAAAAGAATAAAAATGATAAACAAATGTTTACAAAATTTTTAATGTTGCTGAATAGTAAAAAAAATAAAATAGCAGAATTACAACATTTATTATATGAAAAGAAAACTATAAAAAATTTGGTTGAGAATAAAACGAAAATCAACAATCAAATATCAAGTTCCGAGGGTGAAATGACAACCGATGCTGAAGCTACTAACGATGAAGATGATGAAGAGATTTTTGTTTCCGTTACACCTCGCACGCAGAAAAAAAATGATAAAGATTTAAATGAATCAAGTCAATCACAAGAAATTCTTAACTTTAGTTTTATACCAAAGAGACAGAAAATTACCGATGAGCAACTCAAAACTGTTGGTCAAAGTAAAAATAAAATAAATGAGATTCTTGAAGAGATTAATAGTAGCAAAGATGAAGAAAATGATAAAGATGATCTTATGTTTGAAGTAGATACACAATTATTTGAAGCAATATCTTAAGAAAATTTATTTAATTGTATATATATGTAAATTTTTTTTTTTAATAAATAATCAATCGCAAATCTACTTTATCGATTAGTTTAAAATGTTGATTTGCAGTTATGATGCTTCGATATTTTATGACTTACTAAACGAATTACATTATTACAATTCGTGTTGTAATTACAAACGGACAAATTATTCTATTTAGGATAGAATGTAGTCAAAAAGGTTTCAAGAAGCGCAAGTACTAAAGGTACTAGTTAACATTAAAACAGATACATATTTAAATGTTTTTAAAGCGTTAAAGATTTTGTAATTTATTGGCATAGCACCTTTATTGGAGTCCTATCGCCGATCAATTAAATTTTATTTTAAAGAGTTAAAAAATTTAAAATTGAAAATAACTTTAATGGTGTATCTTAAATTGGAAATAAAACTTCATTTCATAAAATGACCGTGTGGCCTAATGGATAAGGCGTCGGACTTCGAATCCGAAGATTGCAGGTTCGAGTCCTGTCACGGTCGAAGGGAATCATAAGGTAATCATTTATGATTTACCTTCGATTCACTCTTTTTTAGTTATTTACAAAGTGGATAGTACCAATTAGAATGACAACCACGAAATGAACAAAATATGCAGCACACGTAATTTACATCAATTTTTTTACTGTTTATTTTATTTATTTAATGAGTATCAGCAATTTAAGGCAATTTGCCTTATACACTTGTATGTTAATTCATTAACAATAGGCTACAATAATAGTCATGTTAATAGACTACACAAAAAATTCAAACATAATACTAACTACAAGATTAATTGACTTGCAGATGTGTTCTTAATTAATACACCTACAATAGGACAACAAAACCTTACCCCAGCTGGGTCATCAACGAAGCGATATACAGCATATATTTATGAACAGCAAGTATGAACAGCATGAAAGTTCTGTTCAACACATTAAAAGTTGACAAGTTTTGATTTCGATGGGAATCCGATTCCACAACTTGGAAGATCGGACCATAAATGTCACTTTTGTCGTATACCAACCAGTTTATCCGTCAATTCACCTTTCACGTGAACATAAACAGGTAACCAACATCACGTTAACCGCATGAATATTATGGTGACTACACTCGTTGTCGATTGAAGTCAAGAAAGCCTCCATACAAAACAGTCAACAACTTGCTGGCAAGTGATGTTAATATCATGGATGTCTGGAATACATCCTGGAATCATTACAACACACCTGACCTTTCTATTATTAACCCGACTTCTAGCCAACCCAGTTTTGATCTGTCATGTCATGTCATGCCTGGACTACACTAAACCATGGTGTCCACTATTTTTTTAAACAAAATTCCCTGACTTTTCATGACTTTCCAGACCAACAATAGGATAATTCCATGACTTTTTTTAAAATAAACTAATAATTTTGTAAACTAAAAACCTAAAATGCATAAATGTTTTGACATGAGTCAATGTTGTACATGACATGAGACATGTTTTAATTCCAACAAAGACGTACAAAATATTTGAAATAAAATAAAAGGCCTAGTTGTAGAACCACATATAGCTTTCCAGAACGATTATTTTAATAGCGTGGTCAAATTGTAGAACTCAATGCTTGCTCGATGCTCAATCTTTTTTTTTCCAGATGAATTTTCCCCATCTGTTTCTTTAGTTGACATGGTTTCTTCGGTTGTTCAAGAGTCTAAATAATGAATGATGTGCTAAACATGTTTAACTAATTGATAATAATAAACCAGTGTTTCGTACCCGAACTGAACCCAAACCCTGAACCAGCTCCGGAGCAAGATTTTTTTAAATTGTGTGAACCCGAACGCGAACCCAATCAAAAACGCGATTCAGGTCCAATTTTTAATATAGGAAATTTAGGAAGTTTGCGTAAGAAATTTCATATTTCGCAGAATTTTTTTGGTTCAAACAAGATTATTTTGGTTATTGGAGCGAAGCGAGCGTAGCTCCATTCTTCACCGATTCGGATTTTCGTTTGAGGGAGTATGTCCCAAACTATTAAAGTTATCAAAATGAAATCTAGCCATAGAAAATAAATATTGAAAATTAGACATACCACGGAGGAATAATCACCGAAAAACGGTTCCCATAGACTTTCAATGGGAAAATTATCATCTTTTCACAATACTTAAACAAATTATTAAATTTTTTTTTGTTTATTTTGTTTTTTTTTTAATTTTTTTATATTTTTTTTTTTATTTTTTTTTTTTTGAACTCCAGTGATATTGAAAGTCTGAAAATAAAAGTTTGTTATTAGTGGATTTTAAAAAAGTTTAATAACACACTTTTACATACATTGAACAAGTTTGATCATGTTTTCAATCTGGACGAGTTTTTATTTGGTTCGTTCACCTTTTTTTCTTTGCCGTTTTGTTAAAGTACTTTTTATAGACCAAATTCACGATACGATCGTTGTAGTCAGACATATCGGTTTCAAATCCGTTTAAAAAATTTTTCATTGATTTTCAACTAAATCTATGCCGGAGGTAGATGCAGCAATATTTACCACACTGCACACATTAAACTGTAGCGATTTTGTAGTTCTTTTGGATTGTAGCAAATCTTCGGACATATCTTTTGGATTGGACATAGCTTCGCTCCTTTTTATCAATTGCATTCTGCATTGGTCACCTAGTTATTTGTTTCAGTAGAGAATAGTCAGAATTAAATGAAAATTTTTTTCCAAAATAAATATGTGTGTAACCTAAATACGGTATGTAATGTAACATAAAAAATAATGAATTCATAAAAAAAAATCGAAAAAATTGATTTTTTTGTAACAAATATGAACCCAAACCCGAACCGAACCCACTAAATTTTAATGAATTGAACCCGAACCTGAACCTGCACCCAAATTTTTCTGGGTTCGAAACACTGTAATAAACCGATTTACTAAAAACGACAGCATCCAATTTCGATAAAATGTTTTACTTTTCAAAAATAGAAATCAATGGTTTTTGAAGTTTTTCCAAAGTTCCCCTTTCAATCATCATTGTTTTTACTGACGATGTAAACGTTTTTGCACAAAAATTTACTGAAACCATTCAATTTGGGATTAATAAACATGTTACCTTTTCTAGAACTAAAAAGGTGTTCGAAGACGGCCCAATTGGCTTTTAGAAGCTAACGTAGATTATTTTGCATTTGAATATATAAAAAAATACTCGTTATATCTAAAAGCTAACAGTATGAATAAGCCGAAATTGACAGAGCGAAAGCAGCATAACTTCCCGGGTAGGAGCTGTCAATATTAAACAACGAACCAAACTCGGGCCCGTTTTAGGGAGCCAAGCCTTGGTTAGTTAACTTCGGGTTCAGTCTGGGCCCGTTGTAAATTAAAGTTGAGCTGAAACGAACAAAGATTAATAGTGTATTCTTTTCGGCTGTACCGAACAAATTTCAGTACAGTTCCAGCACCGAATTATTTTTTTGTATTGAAATTCATTCCAAAAGAATACAAAATTCGATAATTCGGTGTTGGAACTTGTTCGGTACAGCCGAAAAGAATACACTATCAGTTTATTATGTTCCGCGTTATTCACCTGTCTAATGCATTGTAAACATGTGAAAGTCATAATACGTTTATCTTATTTATTTATTTATTAAATTTATAATTTTGATTTGGTTTGGACATTTTTGCACATCGCAAAATGTTACAATTTATACTTAATACATAAATTTATTACATAAGCATATAATGATTCAATTTATATAATGCAACTTTATATAAAGGATATTATTTTCTATAAATTCAATCATTGGTACTATATTGAAATTAAATTTTTCTGTATGTAACTTTATTATATAAAAAATTTTTTATAACAATTCAACTTTTTCCTTTTTCCAAAGATACAATTTTTTTTTTCAATTACTTCATCCTTACTACATTACTTAATTAACTTATTATTCCTAAATTATTATCGATTATTTAATTCTAGATATTTTTGTATCGTATTCAAGAAGCAACCATGTTGTATTTTATATTGATATTGTTGTATGTTATGTCGAATTTCTTGTTCCATAATCGAAATAACTCCAAAACTTTCAACTATGAAATGAGGTCTTACCTCATCTACGAAAAGTTTTTCGTCTTCAGGGATTCATTTCTTATGCAGCCCATCCACTTTGAAACATGTTTCAAAACTTGGTTTACAAACTTGTTTGCATGTTTACCATACATTATGAAACGTGTTTGTAAACTTGGTTGATAAACTTACAATTATAGATGTCAATTTCTATTGTTATTTTATTAAACTTTTTCATACACAGTGAAACATGTTTACAAACCATTAGCTCCGCCTACTTAAAATCAAAGCGTTTTGATTTTACTAAAACCAATTCGCAAACCGTCAAAATGGTTTGCAAACTTCACCATACACTATGAAACATTCTATAAACACAAACCAAGTTTTGAAACATGTTTCAAAGTGGATGGGCTCCTTTATATTCGTCACCCATACCCGTTTGCATGAGAAAAAAAAAGGAGAGCATGTCATGCGAGAAATATATAAACTGCTGGAAATTTGACGAAAAAATTCAAAACTGCAAGAATAATGACGAAATTCTTTTCAGAATTACCCTTTAAGCAAAACGTTACGTAAACGTAACATAAACGAAGAACATATTTCATACAACTCCTCGCTAACGTATCATTTTTGCGAAACAAAAAAGTTACGTTTGCGATTCATCAGTCCTGTGATAATTAAAATTGTTGCGAATCATAAATTCTTCACTTATGTGAGCCGTTTACGAACCGTAATTTGTGTTACGTTTGTGTAACACTTTAGTGTAACTTATTGGTAACATTTTTAATCAATGGTTACGTTGCGTTTATACGTAACCAATACGTAATAATTTCTTTTTATAACCAATAAAAACGTATTTTTGTTTTTCATATATTTCATTTAATCAATTCAATTATATCATTTCATATTTCACAAATATAAGACTAAATAAAATATCACAAATGTAACATCACTATAAACATATAAGTTAAACTATATCAATTCAATATTTGACCTAATTTTCTGATTAAATTATTAAAAAAAGCTAAAAAATTACATAATTTATTCATCTGTATTGTTGAATTTTTGCGAGTCCGGTCTTCGGCATATTGAAACCATTTTTCGATAACATCTACAATGTCTTTGTTCCTCAATAGGTGCGGGAATTTTTTTAGTCCACTTTCTAAAAAAAAATTAAAAAAAATGTGAAAAATGAAATGAAATTTTGTATAGATTTCACCTATAATTATTTTAATGAGTAAATAATGTGAGTACATAATGTGAAAAATATTTTGCATAATTATATTTTGAATATAAAAAAAATATATTTATAATGTATAATAAAATTAATAAAAATATTACCTTTTCCTATTCCGTTTACTATAGTTTAAGCTCAGCTTTTTACTTTTTTAATTAATTTTATAGTAATTAAACAAAAATTAGTAATAAAATAATTATTTTGAGTTTATTATAATATGTTTTGTTGACGCGCGAAAGTATTATAATGTGATATATATTTAACAGTAAGGAATTGACATAACCTTCAAATAAAGTGTTACGCAAGTGTAATATAAACGTAATATAAACGAATTGACATAACCTTCAAATAAAATGTTACGTAAGCGTAATATAAACGAAGAACTTTAATGTAACGAAAATGTTTCGTTTTTGTAATACGTTTTTGTGTATCGTACGCGTAACGATTATGTATTACTTTTGCGATGCATACTTTATCACAGGAAAAAAGAGCTCATAAATGTTTCGTTTATGCTTCGCTTTTAGCGAACCGTTTCTTTTGCTTAAAGGGTAACCAGTAAACCAATTAACTGCAACAATTTATCTTCGGCAAATCTCAACCGCATATTTTCTTGACGATATTTTTTATTGAAAAAAGCCGAAATAAATTAAATTTCCAGTTTATTACATGTTTTCATTAAGTAATATAATTGATTCTAATATAAAATAATTTTTTTTACAAAATATTTTTAAAATACATTCCCGCTTTATATTTTTTATTGTAGTTTTTTTTGTTGATTTTTTGACACTTTGACAATATTTTGAATTTTTATTTAAAACATAAAAAAAGCGGGTTAGTTGTGTGAAACATAATAAAAGTTAAAACAAATACTTATTTCCTTTTAAAAACAATAGGTATGAAAACAATAGATATAATAGATGACACGTAAATGATTCGTAAATAAACACAATCAACTGTTTGTCTCTTTCAAACAAAAAATTTGTAGTTTGATCTGCTCGCCACCTGTGTTCGTTTTCAAGAAGCTTGTCTTGAATCCCTGAAGACGAAAATCTTTTCGTAGATGAGGTAGAACCTTAATAGTGTATTCTTTTCGACTGTACTGAACAAGTTCCAACACCGAATTATTTTTTTTGTATTGAGATTCATTCCAAAAGAATACAAAATTCGATAATTCGATGTTGGAACTTGTACAGTACAGTCGAAAAGAATACACTAGCTGTGTTTTTTTGTAATTCCATATAGAACAGAATTAAAATTTTCAATACGATTTGACAACTAATTAATTCTGTAATAATTCTACAGAACTTATAGCTACAGATAGATAGATAGATAGAAGGGGTGGACAGTTGCGCAAGGCGTAACTTGTCCTGGCACGCAGACTCTTCGGTCCATAGCGCCGTGTCCGAGTTTGGCCTCATAACAACTATTCCACAAACCTCTCTGTCTGGTTAATGAAATCCAAGACCGACTGTATTGGCGACAGTTTTATGGTGCTGGCCTTTACAGTATCAGAGCCAAAAATCCTAGCTCTAACATTAGAGAAGGCCGGACATACACACAAAAAGTGCTCAGAGTCCTCCTCCTCTTCAAGACAACATCCACAGATAGGACTATCTATAAGTCCCATCGTGAAAAGATGTTTATTTAAATGGCCATGTCCTGTTAGGACACCGATCACAGTGCTAAGAGTTTTCCTCTTCAAGCTTAAAAGAAAATTAACATTTTTATCTGAAATGCTAAAAAACATCTTACTTTGTCTGCCTGTTGATGACGCATTCCACAGAGCGTTCATCTTAAGGTCCGCCTCATCCTTTAATAATGACAAGGCAAATTTTTTGGATAACCCTAAGGCGGGTTCTGGCCCAGAAAATTTCTCGACCGCTCCCGCCCTTGCAAGTTCATCAGCTTTTACGTTGCCCGGAATGCCACTATGACCTGGGACCCAACGCAGCGTGATGTTGTTGAGTTGTGCTATCCTACTGAGGTTTTTTCTACACTCATTGAAGAGTTTAGAAGTAGTCTCTGGTCTTACAAGTGCTTTGATAGCCGTTTGGCTATCCGAACAAATGCAAATTTGTTTACCTTGCAGACGCAGACGTGTTATTACGTGTGTGCATTCATTGATAGCATACACCTCCGCTTGGAGGACTGTACAAAACCGTCCGAGCGAAAATTTATTGCTACTTATTGCTACATTATTTAATTCTAGGTATACCCCCGCTCCTGCACTTCCATTTAACAGTGAGCCATCCGTATAGAAGACGTAGATCTCGCTGGAAGACCAGTCAGACCAAGATCCCTCACATTCCTCTCTAGAAGAGATGATCAGTTCAGCGGGCTTCTCAAAGTTATATACTTTGGTCATGACATGACTTTGCATATCTATTTCAGGACAAACTGTCCGTAATCTTTCAAGAATGTGACCATGACCACAAGTTTTCCCTCTGTTTACCCACGTTCCTGCCACATGTAGTCTGTAGACAGCCCTTTTAGCCATGTACTCCACATGTAGATGTAAAGGAGAAAGACCCAACATGGCATCCAACGACAGAGTTGGTGTGGTGCGCATTGTGCCACTTATACCTACGCATGCCATTCTCTGGATTTTATTTAATTTAGCACGGATATACTGTTTATCCGTCTTAGGCCACCAGACAACACATGCAAAAACAAGTGTTGGTCTGATTATAGCTGTGTAGATCCATAAGATGATTTTGGGACTAAGACCCCAATTACTTCCAAAGGATCGGCGGCATTGCCAAAAGGCAATAACAGCCTTATCAATTTTTTTTGTTAAATGACTATTCCAATTCAACCTTTTGTCGAGAATAATGCCTAAAAACTTTACCTCATCTGAGTAGCTTAACTGCATACTGAAAAGATACAGACTTGGTGTTGGAGGCACTTTCCTCTTGTTAGTAAATAAGACTACCTGTGATTTGGAAGGATGAACTGAAAGTCCTTGCTCCCCACACCACTCTTCAACCAACTTCAGTGAATTTTGCATTAGATCCACCAGAGTGCGAAGGTCTTTCCCGATTGCCAGTATGGCAATATCGTCAGCGTAACCCTGAGAATAGGGTCCCAATTGATTCAGTCTATTAAGAAGACTATCAACTACCAAGCTCCACAGAAGAGGTGAGAGAACACCACCCTGTGGGCAACCTCGTTTAACAGAAACTGAAACAGTTGTATTACCCATTTCCACAAAGGCAATGCGGCAACTCAACATAGACACAATCCAGTTAGAGATCGTGTGGTTGATGCCATGTTGTGATGCCGCAGTCCTGATTGATTCGAAGGTGGTATTATCAAAAGCGCCTTCTATATCCAAAAAGACACCCAGAGCGAATTCTTTGGCATCAAGTGCTCTTTCAATTTTACTCACCAAATGATGCGCAGCTGTTTCTACCGATTTCCCAATCTGGTATGCATGCTGATTGGTACTTAGTGGAAATTGTATTAAGGCGGTGTCCCTTACATAACGGTCAACCAGTCTTTCTAGAGTTTTGAGAACAAAGGAGTTGAGACTTATTGGCCGGAATGACTTGGCTTCACTGTAGTTGTTTTTACCTGGTTTGGGTATGAAAACAACTCTAGCTTTTCGCCACGCTTCTGGGACATATCCATATGCCAGACATGCTTTATAAATACTATGCAATGAACCGATGAGGCCATCCACATTATTCTGTAGCATGCATGGATAGATTCCATCAGGACCCGGCGATTTGAACGGGTTGAAGGAATCTATGGCCCATCTCAGAGATCTGATGTTCACCACATTCCCAGCCAAGATCCAGCTCTCTTTATTTGGAGAGACCCTAGGTTGTTCCTTCAAACCTGCAGAGGAACTGCTGCCTGGGAAATGTGTACAAAGCAGATGTTGTGCCGTTTCTTCCACAGATTCCGTATACCGCCCAGTTGGCATAAGCAGTAAGCCAGGTTGGTATTTGGGTTCTTTAGAGAGTGCTCTATGGAGCCTTGCTGCCACAGGATAGCTCTCAATTGACTCACAGAACTTCTTCCAAGCAATCTCTCCAGCACCTCGGATGCTGTATTTATATTCCCTCCGACTAGTACGGTAAGCGCTCCAGTCATCGGTATTATTTGTTCGCTTGGCTTTCTTTAAAAGTTTCCTGACTGCAGATCTCAGCTTTCTAAGTTTTCTGTTCCACCAGGGTGAGTTTAATTCATAATTGAGCGCCCTGAGTGGACAGGATTCTTCAAAAGCCTTGACCATACACTCTTGAGTACGGTATGCAACATTATCAATGTCTTGTATACAGTTTATCGATGGATCAACGTCCAGAAACATTTCGCTAAGAAGTCATCTGTACATATCCCAATCAGTTGATTTGGGATTCCTAAAACTTTCTTTTACCAATGTATCGACCATAAGTTCAAAATTTATGCACTTGTGGTCTGAGGTGAGAATATCTTGCGATACTCTCCAATTTCGAACCCTTTTCACCAAAACTAGGCTAGTGAGGGTGATGTCAATTACTTCCTCCCTAATTGCATTTGAAAAGGTGGGAGCATTCCCCTTATTTAGAATTTCTAGATCTGTACCATGAAGAAATTCAACAAGGTCTGTTCTTCTTCTGTTATTATCTGAACTACCCCAAATTCCATGATGCGCATTTGCATCGCACCCAAGGATCAAGGGCAGGTTCTTGTTTCTGCAGAATTCCACCACTTTAACGAGTTCTTGGGTTGGAATGGTTCCATCGTACGGTAAATACAAGGAAGCGATGACTACGTCGGTGTCAACACCCTCGATCTTTACCGTAATTTTAACAGCAACAGCATCTTTGCCACTGCATTGGGGTATAAGGATACCAAAAATGTCGTTCGACAAGTAAACGCACGAACGAGGGTTCTCCGTAACTGTACCGACAAACACTCTACCTTGTTTACAATTCAGGCCCAGTATATGATTTTTATTGACCCATGGTTCCTGAATCAGAACTATATTTGTATGCTGCATAACAATTGCTTGACACAATTCAGCGGAAGCAGACTTGTTATGCTGCAAGTTTATTTGAAGCTACAGAACTATATAGCTTATAGTTGCGATGAATCATTCGTATTATTATTGCTGTTTTATGTCAAATTTATCGTTCCATAATCGAAATACTCCCAAAACTTCGCATTATGAAACCAAACTTGTATGTTAATTGTCTGTATGATATATTATCACTTGTATGTTTATCAAAATTGTGTTAATTTCTCCCTAGCATCCACATAGAATAATCAGGTAAATTGTCGTATAATTTTTTGTGTCAAATTTTGCTTTCCATAATCGAAAAGACCTCCAAACTTCCAATCATGAAACCAAAATTCGAAAACTCATACCGGAAACCGCCATGTTGTTAATGTATTTGTAGTGTCTGGAAGCGCCCTCCTGACTTCCAGTCACATATTGACATGTCAGGAATTAGACCGGAAGATCTAGAGAAATCAAATATTTTAATGTTTTAGTAGGTATATAATAATATAGGTAAATGGAAGCCGATAAACTTCCTTGCAATAAACTTCCAATAAAACATATCAATTGTTTGTAGTATAATAACAAGTTGGAATTATAGTTGTATTGTATATCTCATTCGAGCACATTCTTTATGGCGTTGTAAGTTAAATAGTTGCAATCTGAATAATTCCCAAAATTCAGATTACGTGTTGACAAACAACAAGTAATTTGAAAATATTTTCCCATTCGAGAAATTTCTTATGTCAATATAGTCGTAAATGGAAGCACCCTTAAACTACCAATCACGTGTTGACAATACCAGAAAGATTCAACAGGAAATGTCGGCCGTCACCAACAAAAACGTCCATCGATCTCCCATTAAATATGTAGACATATTAAATTTCCAGGTTGGATATGTATTTTTTCTCGTTTGATTATTTTCTTAATATCCTAGTAGGTTAAATTGTAGTAATATCATCAATTCCAATTCATGTTAACTATTCTAGAATTTTGAAATATAAGATATATGATTTGTAGGTTAAATTTAGAATTTTTGATAAAGTTGTGTAAATGAAAGCATTTAGCCCAAAAACCTACAAATAAAAACATATCAATTGTTTGTTAACAAATCTCAAGCTCTGAGATATCAGGACTTCGGTCTGGGTTAAGGATTTTGATATAGTTTTCGGCAAAAAACTTTTATGAGGACATGGATTTTAGTTTTGGGCAGCGATGTATATCAAACATAACTCTTTGTTAAAGTATAAGTATTTTTTATCTCTGTTTAGAAATTTATTACAAAACTAACACAAAACATCAATACGTTGCCGGAAAATTATAACAGATCGTAAATTAACATAATTTAGTGAAAAGATGATACACTTAGCAAACTACTCAAAAACCTCTCCTTTTAGCGTTTCGAGAAAATATTACAAAATCACAAATTCATATTTCTTTCAAAATTCCAAAAATATTGTAAAAATTAAATAAAATCAAACTATTTTTAAAACTCCAAAAATATTCCAAAAATTATAACAAAATCAAAAATTTAAACTTTTTCTAAATTCCAATAATATTCCAAAAATTCTTAAAAATTCAAACTTTCCCAAAATTCTAAAAATATTCCAAAAATTATTACAAAATCAAAAATACAAACTTATTTTCAAAATTCCAAAAATATTTCAAAAACTATAACAAATTCAAAAATTTCCATGTCCAATTTCATTTTCAATTACATTTACGTCATAAAAACAGCTACATTTTTTTTCCACAAAATTGGGTAAAAAAATAAATAAAAATTTATCTTTTGACACACTTGACAACATTTTTTTGACAAACTTATAACGCAATAATCTAGATTTTGGTCTCACATACCAATCCCGACCATCAGGATTTCTCCAAATTCAATATTCCTAATCTTTATCACTTAAAATGAACGTTTTTTAAGCAAAAAATATAGAAATTTCCTTGTTTTGACACACTTGACGATTTTTTCGACACACTTCCGGTACAGTTATCAAACACATCGTCCTTTCGGCTCTTCCCATTGAGTAAACCTATTTTTAGAAAAAAAATTTTTTGAAATCCGTCAGACCGACATAAATTTTTTTTTTTGCTTTTTTAGAATCAGTAGGTCCTAAAACGTCGAGGAATGCCAAAAAAGTGGGGGTAAGAATTTCACTTTAGCTCATGAATGTAATGCTTTGGTCTTTCAGACCGAAGTAACATAGAAGTGTGGAAAGAGGTTGGATGCCATAACAATAACACATTTAAAGGAGGGCTGGGGGAAAAAATTGGTTTGGTAGATAGACCTGGTCCAAGTTTTATTTGCCAGACTTGGCCCCAAGACATAAACTTGGTTCAAGCTTGGGCCGTTTGAAAATGTTAAGCCTGGCCCGAACCACAAAAGACGTGGCGCCGGCTTGGACCAAGTTTGTCCCTTAGCTCATTCTTACCTGGGTTTCGAATATATCAATTTGAAGTGTTTACAGTGCCATTAATTCTTATTCTATTTGTACTACTGTACAAATTTGTACTGTACTGGTATAAAAATCAACTTTAGTTTCTCGCCATTTCTGAGGAATTTAAGCAAGGCAAAAGCTTGCTTTGAACAAACGCATGAGATATGGAAGGATGATTGTTAGACCCTTTTGCAGAAATACCGGGAAAATTCCATCACCCCCCGGGGATTTATACGGACCGAAGGATTCTACAGCCCATCTCGCTTTGTTGGGGGTGAAAATTGTGTTGGTTAAATGATCTGCAGTACTTTTAGTTGCAGGATCTAGAAGATGTACGTCTTCGTTGGTATTATCTTCCGTGCTCCATTCTATTGAGCCCGGAAAGTGGGTTTGAAGTAAAGTATCTAGTGTTTCAATGTAGCTGGTGGTATACGTACCATTTGGTTTGCAGATTGAGCCTAGAGGATTTGTGTGATCAGACGGCATTAGTTTTTGGAGTCGAGCTGCAGCAGGTAGATTATCTATCGTATTGCAGAGCTCTTTCCTGCTATTTCTTTTTGATTGTCTGAGTTCTTTATTATAATTGGTTAGAGCTACTCGGTACTCTATCCAATTATTTGTTGTTTTTGCTCTGTTAAAGAGCTTACGAACTTTATTTCTTTTCCTTTCCAAGTTACCATTCCACCAAGGTACATCTCTGCATCTTTAGGATTGAGTTATTGGAGTATTAAGGTTATATGCTTCAGTGATAATTTCTTGTAAATTATTTGCTGCAGAGTCAAGCTCAAATGTGGAGTAGATACTGCCGCAACTATTCACATTATTATGAAGATATGTTGTGTAAAGTTCCCAGTTGGTTTTTCTCTGATTTCTAAAGTACTGGATGCTCTTCGGGTAGTGTTCGATGTTGAAACATATATAAGCATGATCATACATAGAAGCTTCCTTCGAAACATGCCAGTTCTTAATATGGTTGGCAGCGTTTATGTTGGTTAAAGTAAGGTCAAGGACCTCACTTCTGATTGTTCTATGTCGTTTCTAAGGGTAGGCTCACAACCTTTGTTTGCAATAAACATATTGTTTGTATACAAAAAATTGAAGCAGTCGCTTGCCTTTTGTGTTAATGTTGCTACTTCCCCACACGGTGTGATGAGCGTTAGCATCACACGCTATTATGAGGTTATAGTGGTTATTGTTGCAATACTTGATGAGTTTCTCTACCACTTCTGGTGGTGTCTCGTCCTCAACCCCCGGGAAGTATGCAGAAGCTAAAATGAATTTACGAAATCCACCTTGAGGAAGATGAATTTCTATCTGAACCAATGTAAGGTCTCTGCAGATAAATTCATTCAATGGAAATATTTTCAGATGTTTGTTGAAAAGAATCGCGGTTCTCGGTCTTTTCACATCTGAGAAACAGATCAGGGTGGTTATTTTGTAGCGTTATCTCACTAGGTGAGATAAAAAGTGAGATAAAATATTTGTCTTTGATCGATTATATTAGATAAAAGAAATCATTTAAACATAATTTTTTTATCTCACTATTTATCTCACCTAGTGAGATAACGCTACAAAATAACCACCCAGTTTTGTATTTTTGTTTGACGATAGACCTTTTATTCTTTTACTGTCTGCTTACGGCTTCTGTATGAATGCAAGATCGTGAGCATCCTGTTCAATTAACCGGTTCAAATTAACTGAGGCCATTTCTGATCTGTGCAGATTAATCTGAACGCAACTTAATTTAGGTAGTAGAGATTTTTATCTATATCGTATACAGGTGTTCTGTCTGACTTAACGTAAGTTGGTGAATCAGGCATTACCCTAGAGTAAGCTGATGAACCAGGCATGATCCTGGAGTAGGACATGGTGCACAGTTTTGTTGTTAGTTTATGTGATGCGCTTGAAGAAGTATCGCTCTCATCTAAAAGTCTATTGTTTTCCATACAATATTTATGTAGAAAATAGGGAGGTACATTGATCAACAACAACAGAGCCCTGTGTTGTGGTAAGGCATTTATTAAAACTGAAGGGCGCCCGGTCTCCAGAGTCCCGTACTAGTGATCAAGCACCCCCTTGACCATACAAAGCAATCAGCGTACGTGTCTACCTTAGCTTTGGGTTTTGAATTTGATCTTGACTCCGATTCTCACGTAGGATATAACGGCATGGGTGACCCTACCGTTGTAGCTCCTAAGATCATTGACTGATCGACTGAGTCCCATCACTGCGTCAAAGTGCCAAGTCCATCGATAGGGTGCAGATAACTTACTATGTACCGATCATTTAATAACAATAACAAAGAGCATGTGTAGAAAACTCTGCCTCCTCCATAGATGTAAAAAATACTTCACTCCACATTAATGACTTAATATTTATAAGTCCTATATATGCGTTCCTGTTTGAAGTATTGCCGTCAAGTTTTTCTACTGCATCTGTTCCCATTATGGCTGTTTTTCTACTGCATCTGTTCCCATTATGGCGAGAGCAACCAGATCTTAATTGGGCTCTTCGTCAGCGAGTTTTGGTGGCTTTCTATTTAGAACTCGATTTGAAGCATAGTTCCTTATTACGTTTTCAACCGTTTTGGTGTGGAGTGCTTTTAAGCCAGTTCTATATGTAGATTCGTCAATGTTACCAGTAACCTGGCTATCTCTGACATCATGCAGAAAACATCTTGCGGTCCTTCTTATGTTTATAGGTGGTTCAATCGCAGTTAAGGTGTCATTGCAAGGATGTAGCTCTTTATGACAGACCAATAGATATTGTTTGATTGCATTTCATTATGCTCACGGACCGGCAATATGATACATTCCTTGTGGACGTGATTTCGGTGGGCCATCAAGTGAAATCCAGTTGCGGTTCGCAAGGCAGCATTTTGTGTTGTTTGTAACTTATTCCAGTGATTGTCAACAACCTTTGGTCTCCATATGGGTGCAGCATAGTTGATAATAGTTCGACCTATTGTTTTATACGTATAGTAATTTTTGCATTTTTATCCTTGCCCCATGAACTAAAACCCCGCTAGTGCTTTCAGTGCATTATTCCTGTTTTTCAATCTAGAGTTTAGTTGTTGTACATGAGCATTGAATTTAAGCAGTGGGTTGAGGTTACACCCAACAGTCTCGGGATTTTTTACTGTAGGAATAAGTATGTTGTCTATGCTTAGTGTTGAATTTATCTCCTTCGTCCATGTGGTGAAAAGTGTAGAAGGGGACTTTTCAGTGGAAAGTTTTAGTTTTCTGCTTTTAAACCAATCATTCAGAATATTAAGGTAGGAATATTCAGGATATTTGTGAGTTGTTGCAGGTTATTTCCTGTTGCAAGCACTGTGCAGTCGTTTGCATATGACGTGATGGTTATTCCATCTGGTAGGGTAGGCAAACTGCTTAGGCAGAGATTGAATAATGACTATGAGAGAACTCCACCTTGTAGCACTCTCATTTTGGACTTGCAGTTACATCTTTTACTTGTCTTGTTAGTTAGTTAGGGCCTGATAAGTAATTGTTTACATCACACGGTCATAGCGACAGAATGCAAAGGGATTTTTTGTACTTTGACGAAAAAATATTAATTTGAAAATAAAATCCCCTGACTTTCCAGAATTCCATATCTGGTGGACACCATGTAAACCGAATAAGAACAAACCATGGACGTTGTGCTCTTTCTACAAGTGGGGAATTTTAGAGTCTCCTCAATGTAACTGCGGAGCTCCACAACAAACCATAAAGCACATTGCAACTATGTGTCAAATTAGACGATACAATGGCGACATCTCAGATATCCATTTGGCCATTCCCGATGTAGCAGCACAGAAGTAGTAGCATGGATAGAATCACTCGATGTGAATATTTAATGTTCAAATGTAATAATGCCAAATGCTCCAACATTTTATTTTTTCTCTTTTAACTAAAAGACGCGCAATCAAATCGATTGTAAGATTATTTAATGTGTATTCATGTTTTTTTTTAAATTTTATTAATTTTAATTTGTTATGTTTATGTATCACAAAAAAAACCATACGCTAAATAAATAAAAGGGCAAGAAACCCTTTTTCCGCTTTCGTGCATGTAGGCGTGTTTTTTAAATATTAACTTTGGTAGAGTCGATCGGTTATATGGAGTAGAGAGAGTTTTCAATAAAAATTGGGGATTTATTTTATTAGTTTAAACAAATTTTGGATAAACTATTAAGTTTTACTTACTCACATTGATAAAGATGATAACTCAAAATTATGATAACTCAACTGTCAAATAAATCAACGGCCAAGAGGGTGCTAATAAAAGGTTTGCTAGAGAAATTGTAGTAATTGGGGAATACAAGGGGAATTACTGATGTAAACTAATTTACGAGCAACAAGGAAAACGATATATAAACACATTTATTTGAATTTTATGAATATATCAAATAGATTGATAAAATCTTAACAACATTTATTTCTTACTTTGTTTTATTACTTTTAAATAATAATTATAACTAATTTAATTAATTAATTAAATGTAATAATAATAATATTTATAATAATAACATAAAAAAAAGGATAAAACTTAATTTTACTTTTTTTACTAGATTTTTTTCGGATATTGTTCTATATTAAACAAAAATAAATATTATTTATTATTTTTTATTTATAATAAATATATATATAATAATTATATAATAGAATGAGAAAAGTAGTTTTATTTTTGTACCCAATATTTTTGTTTATTGGTTCTTATGACATTTATGTATAAATGTTTTTAACAAGGAGTTTTTATCAATTGTTCTGTTATTAATAATTTGTTTTAATATAAATAGGGCTTTGTTTGTATCGATGTAGAAAATAAAATTTTTAAATAAGTGGAATTCTCTGTTTTATTACTGTGCTGTGGTATTGTGTATATAGTTATTGATTCACTCGGTAATATAAAGATACAGTATTGTTGGTTAAATTTTGGAAACAAAAACACATCCAATTTAAATATATAGTATATTATGCTACGATCATGTAATGACGGTTATTAATACACGAGCATTAACCGGGATACGAAACGAGCCCTAGGCGAGTTTCGTATGGTATATGCGAGTGTATTAATAACCATTACATGAAAGTGGCATACACTAGTTTTTCTTTACCGGTAAATAACGAAGAACAAAAATTACAACGATAATTTTTTTTGCTGTCAGAAATTTTATTTTTCATTCATACAAACTATGATATTTAAACAGTAGGCTTTGCTTTAACTGTCGGCAATTCTTCTTGTCGTCGATAATTTTGCTTTGTCGTTATGAAAATTCTTTGTTGTCATTTTTTCTTCTAACAAAATGAAATATAATTTTATCTTAGTAGGCGAATAACTGTTATAAATTTGTAATTTATTTTTGACAAATAAACATAAACATGCAACCATTTGTGAATGAAAACGGACATTTTTATTATTTGTGAATTGCATTTTTACATAATTTTGTATTATTGAATAATTTGTAGAAAAAATTTTATTTAGAAACTAATAATTATATTTTAAACAAAATTATAATTAAAAAAAAATTATTTCATTAAATACCGCTCTTCATTGAAATTTTTTCGAAAATTTTTCAATTTTACTCATTAAATTATTTTTAAGCAACACTGCTCAATCAAACCACTACTTAAACCACTCGTCCTTCGGACTCGTGGTTTATTGTGCGCTTTGATTCGCAGTGTTGCTAAATAATTTAATTCGTAAAATCAGAAAATTTTCGAAAAAATTTCAATGACTCGTGGTATTACAACCGAAAATTTCAATTTTAAAATTTCAAAGCATTTTTTTTCCCATACGAAAATTTCAACAAACGTCAAATGCATAGCATGTTTGATTGAAAAACTATGGGTTTCTTTCTATTGATTAAAAATCTGTATCGTATTAAAATCTGTATCGAAATGAATATCATTATAAAACGGATTTTGGTCATATAAGTGTATTTTTATAGTACGGGTGTAGAAAAAATATATTATACTCATTGTAATTTGAATTTTTCTGTTAAAATTATTTTATAGATACATAAAAGAGATTGTAGTCAATATAATATATATCGTTTAAACTTTTATTACAATCGTATTTAAATCTATTAATTACAATAATAGTTACTTATTTTTCTAGAACGAAGTACGAGATAGTTGTTTACGGTCGAGGCGTCTAGCCGAGGCCGAAATTACTAGTGAGTACCTTAAAAACACTTTTCGTTTGAGATAAATACAAAATTTTATTTCATATTGGAAATTTATTAAAATAAAAAGAAATCAGTTTTAAATTTTGCTCAAAAAGTTGAACTTTAACGTCCTAGGACTTTATAAAATTTTATGAAGTCCTAGGACGTTAAAGTTCAACCTTTTGTACCATAAATAATCGGAAAAATGTCGTTTTAGATATCAGTATGAAATAATAGTATATTATTTAATTAGGAGCTAAAGTGCTACGTTTTGTGATGAGTTAATAGTTTGGCAACCACAGACAATTGTAGACGATACACAAAAATTCACTTTAACGCCGAATTAAATACACAATTTTTTCGATAAACGTTTTATTTCTTTATAAATGTGAAATTAATAAATCAAATTTTCTTCAAAACAACAGCAGTTTGCAAAAAAAAACTTTTTTGAGAGTTATGTGGTTTTCTTTTCACTGTCTTAAATCTATTTAGAAATTGAGCGATTTCACGTCACCGCAACAGCATTTGTTCTAGCATCCGGACTGACCCCTTCTGATTTCGATGAAATTTCATACAGATAGCCAATGACAAAATAAAAATACCATTTCTTTCGAAAAATGAAATTTCGCTCTGGGGATGACACAGGGTGGCGGCATAGTTTTACGGGTTGGAGCTTAGATTATAAAATATACAGGATAAGTAATATTTGTGTATGTACACTATAAAACTATAAAAAAAATTGAAGCAGTTTTTTAAATTCAAATTTCGCAATGAAAATAATTTCCACAAAAGAAAAGGCTCCTGTAAAAATAAATACAAAATACAGGGTCCCATGCAGCATTTTTATCTCTTTCCATTTATAGAAAAAAATATATTATTATTCTTCTATTGCCAGAAAGAAGTAACTGCCAAATAATATATATTTCATTTTAATTTCATTCTAAATTAAAACAAAACCTGAAACAGAAAACCATATAAACAATATCCATTTCATTTTAAATTTATTTTAAATGAAAACAAAACCAAAGCGCACATGATAAAATTTTAGTTAGGATCAAATTTTCAGTTTTAATATTATCAGTTTTAGTCTAAGATCCGGCTGCAGGATTAGTGCGCTCATCGATTTTTTGCTAAAACCAAATTTTTATGTATATTTATAATTAGGAGAATATATATCTACCAGGTTGCCAATCAAAATTTGGCCGCCAGTATTTTTAATTAAATTATTTTTAATTGATTTTTGGGAAAAAATTTCGTTCACTTGTTTTTTAAATAAAATATCGTCTACATCACGGCAATTTATATAAAGATTCTAAAAATTCACGGTTGCCGTTGCGCACCTGGCCGCACCTCTTCGCAGCCAGGTGTAAACAGATATGATTTCGATACATTTATACGTTCATAACGTACATTGATTAATTCTATATCAAATTAAAGCTAATTTTTTTCTATTTATTATCATATATGGTTGCCTAATTAAATCCGGCCGCAAATAAGGGTTGCTGGCTGTTAAAGATGATAAATATTTAAGGTAGAGTGAAAGAGAGCTAGCGCGTAACATCATTTGTCAGACGAGGATAGCGATTGCCAGCTGTGCGACGCTCTTAAGCCATTGCGCATGCGTCGAATGTTAGTGTTCTCAACCACCGGGGAGCAATAGAGACGACTTAATAAGTACTCCAAAAAAATTGTCTTCCTTTTCAAAATGACAAATTTAAAAATTACAACAAAAAATGGTAGAATCCTAGTTTGGGGGGGACCAAATAAATTTGCGTTTTTTTTTCAGATAAATAGAAAGATTAGGTCCTCTGCATCCTAATTATGAAAAGAAAAATTTGCGGAAATGAGGGTGGCAAAAGTTATAAAGGATCAAACTTTCAATTTTACCTTTGGTTTTTTTTTTCTTTTTTCCCTTATTTTTATTTATTATTTATTTATATTTTATCACACACTAAAATATTAAAATTTAAAAAAAATCCTTGGTCCCCCCTTTGAGTTTTTAGAAGTAACTTGATTTGATTTTTGATTTTTTTTTTCACTCGCTTCTGCGACCTTGCACAACTTCAATCAAAAATAGCACCGCCCACCCCCCCGTGCGATCCCCCCAGCCCCCTCCTCGCGTCGCCTCCGCGTCCCCTGCGCCACCAATGTAAAATGAAAGTTTGATCTTTTATAACTTTTGATCCCCTCATTTCCGCAAATTTTTTTTTCATAATTAGGATGCAGAGCACCTAATCTTTCTATTTATCCGAAAAAAACGTAAATTTATTTGAGGGGATAAACTAGGAATGTTCCCAAAAAATTAATATTGATTTAACTCTCTTTTACTCTACCTTAAATATTTATCATCTTTAACAGCCAGCAACCCTTATTTGCGGCCGAATTTAATTAGGCAACCATATATGATAATAAATAGAAAAAAATTAGCTTTAATTTGATATAGAATTAATCAATGTACGTTATGAACGTATAAATGTATCGAAATCATACCTGTTTACACCTGGCTGCGAAGAGGTGCGGCCAGGTGCGCAACGGCAACCGTGATTTTTTAGAATCGTTATATAATTTGCCGTGATGTAGACGACATTTTATTTAAAAAACAAGTGAACGAAATTTTTTCCCAAAAATCAATTAAAAATAATTTAATTAAAAATACTGGCGGCCAAATTTTAATAGGCAACCTGGTAGATATATATTCTCCTAATTATAAATATACATAAAAATTTGGTTTTAGCAAAAAATCGATGAGCGCACTAATCCTGCTACTACTATTTATTTTAATCAAAATACTTTTGACAAACATAAAATAAAATTGTATAGGTTGGTCATTCTCCAATCGGTAAAAATGTTAAATACAAAATTTCTACATAAGTCTGTTATTCTGTAAGCATATTTGGTCAAGCAAGGGAAAACCTCGATGATATTTAAATTTCTAGGCTACTGTGTTTTTTCAGTACAAATACTATCACGTTAAAATCGCACACTACTTTATGTAAATAAAAATAACTTCAATTTATGTCGTTTTCTTTTTGACAAAAAAAGTGATCTAAGAGCAAAAAAAGTAGCTGTTAGATCACTTTTTTTTGCATTTTGTATTCTTTTTATACAAAAAATTGCTCTTTTTTTGATCTCAAAATATTTTTTCTGAATCTAGATTTTTTTGTAGATCAAGATGCAAATACACTAAATTTACACAAATACATTTACAAATCTATAAAATTAGTAAATAAACAAGACGCCATTTATTTATTATTATTTTTTTAAAGTGAAATAGTTATTTGTTTAAATAAATGTTTTGTTTAAATCGTCTTTTAAATCTAAAATTAATAAAAAATTATTTAATTAAATTCTATTAATTAACAAAAACATTAAATGAGAGTTCACAAACACAACTACAAAACTAGATCAAATTTTTTCATATTCGTTTTGTGAAAAAAAAAATCTTAAAAAAATCGCATTTTCTGCTCTGGCAAAAAGAAAACGACATTAAAAAGATATTACTTATCCTGTCTATTTTATAATCTAAGGGTTGGCGAAACATTAGTATCTTTGGTTACCGATTGCTAACGGTTGACTTAACCGATTTAAGTCATTTATAGCTCATTATTGATAGACCTTATAAAAAAAATTATTTAAAGTTTGGTAGTAACTTTTTAAAACTGTGTAAAACTTAAATAATATTTTCAAAGATGGCGCTGTTGAGGGTACCCTCACTTTTACCACATTTTTTTCAGAAAAACAAAATGTGTAATTAATTCTTAATCTAAAACGAAAGTTTCCCAATGGCATGATTTCTCGTTTTGAAAATAAAATTCCTATAAAATTTTAATTTCCGTTTTTTAAATTTTTTTTTTAAACAATGCAATGTAGTTGTTTTAACTAAAACCACCTGAATTCTTGTTTTATAGAAATTTAATTATTTTCAGGATACAAGTTAAGTATTTAAGGGGGTGGATGCCTTTTACATAATTGACCTTTTCTCCCATTTCTACCTGAATTTTAAATGCATGAACTAATCGAGTACTGTAATTTAATTACCTATTAATATCTGTCATAAAATGAGAGCACCTTAATGAAAAGAATAGTCTTTAAAGACATTTTGATCGTACAGCATCATTACTAAATTCATTTGTCAATCTTGTTAAAAAATATTAGTGTTGTGTTAGCAAAGAAGTTTTAAGGCGTATTAATTAATAGTAAAAATTATTTTTTTTTTAAAAACATGAGTAAATATCATTGTATAAAACTATTTGGTATCGACAAGTGTTCAAAAACTTTACGAAATCTTACACCTGAAATTCAGAATAAATTACATTCGATAAATTCTGTGTTTGATATACATACGCGAATTTGTTCGTCTTGTAGAATTCATCTCCTAATGATCAATTCCACTGGAGGTATTGAAGCTGAAAACACAGGTGATGCAGACCCAACTTCAAGTGATGAAATATAAAAGGTACAGCAACAGCTTTTTAGCGGACCAAGCGTTTAACGATTTCATCACCAACGATAGTTAATATGGTACGTGATGAGCTACGTTCATCGTTTCTTCTTTAGCATTTATACATAAATTAACACACAGGCTAAAATTATTAATACCTCACCATTTTATTGCACAACAACAGTTCAAGTATTTGGAACACAAAAGCAAACTTGAAAGCGGGAGAGTGCTTAGTACTTGACTATTTTTCGGAAAATTTCTCTTTTTTCATTCAAGATTCTGTGCAGAGTTATCATTGGAATAATTCACAAGCTACGTTACATCCGTTTTTAATATATTATAATTCACCTATTAGTCAAGATATCGATCACTTAAGTTTCATTCTTTCATCGGTTGCAAAACTAATTGAAGCGCTTCTGTTACCTCGGTTATCCAGATCTTGCAATTTGGCGCCACACCAACATGGCTTTAGGACAGCACATAGTACAACCACCGTTCTTCACAAGATACAAGACCAAATCAGTGATGGATTAAACCAAAAACAACCTTGTGCCAGATCAATATTAGCTGCGCTCGACCTGTCAAGAGCATTCGATACAGTGTCGCACGCTGAACTATTAAATGATATATTTAACACCAATCTGCCAGGTTTAATAAAACGCTGGTTATGCAACTACCTAAGGGGCCGTCAAACATACGTTGAGTTCCGTAACTCCAAATCTAAAATGAGAGTGCTCAAACAAGGAGTTCCACAAGGTGGAGTTCTCTCACCTTCATTATTCAATCTCTACCTAAGCAGCTTACCTACACCACCAGAAGGAATAACCATATGCAGACGACTGTACGGTGCTTGCAACAGGGAATAACCTGGAACAACTCACTAATGCTCTGAACACCTACCTTAGCATCCTAAACCAGAAAACTAATACTTTCTACCGAAAAGTCCACATCTACACTTTTCACCACATGGACGAAGGAGGTCAACACAACACTCAACATCTGCATTGACAACGTGCTTATTCCCACGGTAAAAAATCCGAGACTGTTGGGGGTCACATTCGACCCACTACTTAAATTCAATGCACATGCTCAACAGGTGAACGCAAGATTGAAGAATAGAAACAATGCTCTGAAAGCACTAGCTGGCAGTTCATGGAGGAAAGATAAAGAAACAATTATAACAACATACAAAGCAATAGGAAGACCTATTTTGAATTATGCTGCACCCATATGGACACCTCAGGTCGCTGACACCCACTGGAATAAGCTACAAGTAACACAAAACGCATCGTTGCGAACAGCAACCGGATGTCATATATGATACCGGATGTAAAACTGCCGTGCAGCACTAGATCCACTCTAGCGCAGTTAAAATCCGGTTGGTCGCGCATCTTAAATAATTACATGAATCGAATTGACCACAACATTGTTGACAAGTGTCCCATATGTGAGGGCACGCCACATGATGCAGACCACCTATTTAATTGTCCAGGAAAACCAACCAACTTGACGAAGGAAGATTTTTGGTACCGCCCAAGAGCAGTAGCAGAGTTCCTGAATCTGGACATGGAGCCGGAGGAGTAGCACCGCACCGTCGCTACAGCATAAACAACATCACTTAAGTTTGGTCAGTATCTCTGATATAACTGAACATGATAGTGTAGCAGTGTTTCATTCATATCACAAATGATTGATTTTATAAAAAATAAAGTAGAACAGCCTATTGAAAAAATAGTCTATATGACTGATGGTGCGGGATCTCAGTATAAAAATAAACATAATTTTATAAATCTATGCTACCACACATCAGATTTTAATATAGGCGCAAAGTAGCACTTCTACGCTACCAGTCATGGAAAAGGACCGTGTGATGGAATATGAAGTACATTTAAAAACCCGAAATTAAAATTTTGTAGGAATTTTATTTTCAAAACGAGAAATTACGCCATTGGGAAACTTTCGTTTTAGATTAAGAATTAATTAAACATTTTTTTTCTGGAAAAAAAATGTGGTAAAAGTGAGGGCACCCTCAACAGCGCCATCTTTGAAAATATTTTTTAAGTTTAACACAGTTTTAAAAAATTAATACAAAATTTTAAATAATTTTTTTTATAAGGTCTATCAATTACCTTTCTAATGAGCTATAAATGACTTAAATCGGTTTAGACAAACGGTAGCCAAAGATACTAATGTTTCACCAACCCGAAAAATTTTCCGCCACCCTGTGTCATCCCCAGAGCGAAATTTCGTTTTTCGAAAGAAAAGGTATTTTTGTTTTGTCATTGGCTAAATGTGTATGAAATTTCATCGAAATCAGAGGGGGTCGGGAGCATCGGTGACGTGAAATTGCTCAATTATGAGTTGAATAGCACAAAGAACAAAAGTTGATGTTAAATAAGTATGTTTGTATTAGTGATGTTTTAATGGCGGTTGTTTCCTTTTAAATTTGAAAAATTTCGTATAATAGCATATTCTACAATTGCGTATTGAAATATTTATAAAAGATTTCCTTAATTTGTAAATTAATTAATTTTGTTTTTTTCATTCATATTTGTTTTAAATTTATGATGCATCTTTTTTCTACCAATTAAATATAATTTTAGAGTTTTTTTTATTTATTAGGAGTTATTTTATTAAATGTTAGTTATATTCATTCATTTAAAGCATTAAAAAAGGGGGCAGCCTCGGAATGGGAGATAATAAGCTGAATTTTCGTATAAACCTTTATTTTGGCGTTCTAAAAGTTTTCTCAAAAGTCTTATAAAATCTCGTGTCTGCTTCGTAAGTTATTCAAGGTCAAATTTAAAAAAAAGTTTTCCGCGATTATTTCGGTTTCTATTGCTCCAATTATGTTAACATCTATCACAGTATTTGGGACAAATTTTATTAGTAACTTTTTTGCATGCGGTTGACCGTTTTTGCGATAGAAGAAGGTGATTTTGATAATGTGATGCGTGACTTGAAAACTTAAAAAAACTACACGATTGAAATGATGATCACATAAACTTCTTAAATATTTTAATTTCTGTGGATGTGCATGTTGTGCGTCAAAAAGTGTACATCAGTAAACATTCCATAACGGCATCGAAACGACGCCTAGAAGGAGATCAACCCTTATTATCACCCAGTGTACCTCGTAAAAAAGGAATGAAGTGTTTGATTTAAAAAAACTGTGTTTATTTTGTGTCCAAGCAACTGATGCAGCAGCAGAGTCAAGAAAAAAGAAAACTTTTTCACCGCCCTTTATTGCAAAAACGGCTAGGCGTATGAAAAATTGTTTCAAATAAAATTTGTTGCAAATTTTATGCTCTACAATTTTTATAATAAATGTTAACGTCATTGGAGCAATAGAAACCGAGAACGCGAAAAACTGTTTTTTGTTACCATTGATCTTGAATAACTTTCGACGCAGACACGAGATTTGAAGAGACTTTTAGAACCCCAAAATGAAGATATATACAAAAAATCAGCTTATTATCTCTTATTTCAAGGTTGATCGCTAAAATGACTGGGCTATATATATATTATATAAAACACAATATTTACTACTTCAAAACTAAACAATGCATAGTTATAAAATTTTTTAAATGGATTTGAGTGAAAAGAATTCGACATTAAATAGTTTATTTAAATACATTTTAAAACACTTTTGCCACTCCACTTACAGGTTACAAGGCTAACACTTTAACAACTAGATTTACAAATTGAATGGTGGTTTGTTTAGTTGTGTTTTATTTTACCTTTTAGGGTACCGTTTTAAAAACAAAGAACCTTGTTAGCGTGACTCAAGCTGTCTTTGTGTGTAACTTACCCCATCTATTATAGATTACCAGGAAATAGGTTTTATTGCTTTAAAGTTATATATTTATTGTTTTGCGTTATATATTTTTGTTTTTATTCGTTGGTAACAGGAGAGGTGGAATTTTATTTTTTACCAATAAGACTTTCTTCATTGTAATCTTCCATTTAGTTTGTGTCTCTTCTAGGGATTGCAATCGTGGGATCCTGGGGTCTCGAATCCCAGGATTCCACACATTTCACGTTCCCGAAATGCCGGGATTAAAAAAAAATTTCGGGATTGTCATATTTGCCGGGATTAATCAACGAAAACAAGGCATCCTGTTAAAAAACAAGTAATATTAAGTTTGCATCAGTTTTTGTTGATTTGCAATTTAGTTTTGGTTTACGGATATGACAACCCCGCGTATTCCAGACTCCAGTCTTTGTTATTGACATATGAGCTAACGTGAGATATCACATACCAATGACAATAGCAGTGAGATATCACTAGCCAAGGTTGTATCATAGTAAGCCTGACGGATGAAATCTAGTCATTCGCCGTCAATCTTTCTCATCATGAAATATTGGCTAATGCCTTGGCAGCTATTCAGCGGACAGATAGTCGAAGATAGCTCCAACTCGAAGCATGCATAAAAGTTTTTACTAACGATTATTTAACGTTACATAAAGCAGCAGACACGGAATGTGAAGCGGGTGATCGATCTTTTCACACTGCTGCATCATCGAGCACAGATAATGAAAATTAATTTGGAAGATGAACTTCAAAAGAGTTTTAATCCACGCTTATACAAAACCTTTTTAGTGCAAACACAATAACAGAAAATATTAAACTGTAGCCCTATTCCGGTATATCGTGAAATAGGAATTGAGAAATAAATTATAGCAATTTTTTCATAACTAGTATTCCGTGCCGCGGGAAATAACAAATTCGTATTAGAATAGTTATTTGTTTAACTAGGCAGCAAAGTAGTAGATTGACTGCCGCGGCTGATAGTTCATAGCCGAGCGAGCGAGGTTAGGAATTCAGCCAAGGCAGTCAATCTACCTTGCTGCCGAGTTGAACATATAATTTTTTCTCCGATTAATTACAATGATATGTAATTTAATAATTATTACTTTAAAAATAAAGCAAAATTTTAAAAATGAAAAAAAAAATCGATTAAAAAAATTTGTTTTTTAATCGCAATATCTGTTTATTCCTATGAAGTCTAATTATTTTGCTGCCTAGGCAGCAAAGTACTTGCTTTGCTGCCTAGGCAGGAAAAGTGCCACTTTGCTGACTGAAATAAGTCTGCAAAATTTATAATTGCTGTCTATCGGAGAAAAAATATTTTATCCACGACTACTAAAGAATATATGCTTTCCATGCGTATGTCTTCCATTGTAATTGTATTCATTCCAAAACTAGTGAATTTGATTAAAATTCTTTAACAGCTCTATAGTTTATTAAATATTCCCCTAACAAATTAAACAACTAAATTGTTTAATTTGTTAGGGGAAAAACATGTTTTTATTTCAATATGGCGATACAAATTTTTGCATGAAAACTGGAAATTAAACGAAATATTTTACATTCGTGGATAAAATAGCATCTTGTATTCGCTTAGTATGATGGCAATTCTTCACTCGGATGATTTTCTCCACTCGCTACGCTCGTTTCAGGAAACTTCATCCTCGTGAAGAATTGCCTTCATTCTAAGCTCATACAAGAATCTACTATCTTTATTTCATTTATTGCACTTTTTTCTCAATTCGCAGGCAAATGCCGGAATAGGCGTACTGGTCACTCAATTTGCGAGAGAAATGAAAATGTGCAAACAAAGCTGGGGTCACAGAGGGTCATAAAGCACCTCATGTGCAGCAAATGTATAATGACTAATTGACCATTTCACCAAAAAGTGTGAAATTGGAACGGGCTTTTTCAGTGTCTGGAAATTAAAGTTTTATTTTGGTTCTTGAATTTTTATTTTAAGAAATTGAATTAGTAAGTTCATTTTGTTAGTAGGCATATACTTTTCGACACTAAAAACATGAATGTGTTTTTATTTGAAAATAATTTTTGTTATTTATTTGCGGTTTTCCATACAAATTTTAAATCCCGGGATTTAAAATGTATGAATCCCGTAGTCCCAGCATTCACAAAACGTTACGGAATTGCAATCACTAGTCTCTTCTGTATCTCCAATTTCGTTTCGTTAACGTGGAAGTTTCGACCTGACCGAATTTCAGTTACTATACCTACCATGTCAAAGGATCTCATCAAAATGGCAGTAGAACCAACCAACAGCTTAGCAGCATTAAATTCAGCAACATAAGTAGTATTAACTACTAACTGCACTGCATTGAAAAAAATAAGCCTAACACTTGTTTCTGACTGTGGCAATTGTTAGAAGCAAAGCATCGAAGTTGTATCTCCATTAATATCGGATACCTCGTTACTAATTGGAACATTTCTTTTAAAACAAACATGTGACTGTGTATTTGTTAGAATTTCACTATCATGTATGAGAATGAGGGCTTACGAGTTTATGGTTTGAACTCTAAGCACCATAATTATCTAGCGTTGAATATCTCACCACAACCTCAAAGTAAAACTCGTCCTTTTTGGAAACTTTGACACACATAACAAAAAATAGCTGAAATATTCATCCCACACCGACGGTGTAGAAAGACTAGTTGAACTGATGCTTTCAGAATACAATGGTTTAACACAAGCTACATATGGAGAGAACATAACAACAACAAATAAAAGTTGAATAGTTCCCTCGATCATCGGATCATGTATTAATATCAGCGATTGTAAAATTTATATCGCGAGGGAACATCTTTTTTTCAAAATCGTTTTTTGTGTAGAGCAGGATCCTAGCATATTGACATTAAGAGTTTCTGAATTCATAAAAGATGGAATGCAGCGGTTTATTCCAAATCGACGAATCATTCCAAAAACTAAGTATTGGTTGAAACACAAAGTATTTAAAGCGAACTCATGTAAAACAAGAAATATCAGTCAATACAATATAGACTTGGACAAAGGCGCATTTATCCAAAAGAAAACAAAAAAATTGGCCGAACACTGATCTAGTACTCGTAGTTTATTCAAGCCAGTAAAGTCAGTCCAGACCAATTTTGCTCGATCCTCGATTCCATCATTAGTTTTGAATGAGATTTTCGTGACCGAATCGAAAGAGAAGACTGATCTTTGAGTCGTATTTTCGCAGAAAACTCACATACTTGAACCTCTCCATTCGCCTACACTCATGCCTTAGTCCAAACGAAATTTTTTTTCAGTGTAATATTGTATGAAAAGTCTTTCTTTCTATAAACATCAATAAATCCACTGAACCTGAATTTTTAAAAAGTTTGCGATTTGTACTTTGCACCGATTCTAACCAAAATTTTTTGTTTGTACAAAACCGGCATATTTTCTGAACTTTAAAACGTCTAGTTTTCAACCCATATCGAAGAGACAGAAGATTGACTCTAATAATTATAGATCAATTGTAATATTGGCGGTTTTAGCAAAGATATTTGACGAATATATTAACTATAATCAAATAGAATATTTGCAGTTGTCACGAATTATCGTGAAGATATCGGAGGCGCTCCTCAACATGATAGCCTGCGATATTCAGAGTCTAATTAATGATAATTTCGTATTTAGTGTACTAAACATGTCCAACAAAATCGTAAAAAAAACGTAAACGAGAAGTCAGAGCTGCCTGGAGTCGAATTGTTTTAAAAAAAAAAATGTATGTTAGGAACTACAATATGGATCAAAACAACACAAAGATAGATTAGATAGATATTCATGCCTAAGTCCCACAATAACATGAAGTTTTTTGTATGTGTTTTGTCAAAGAATGGATAACTAAGAAATAAATCGAATTAATTATGGACAATACTGTTTCACCATTTGTTTGTAACTATTGTCAATTTAATTATTGAATAATTTTTATTTCAATTATATATATATTATGATTTGGCGCCAAAAAGTCTAATTTGTTCCCTCGCAGGTGACCGATGTCTAGGTCCAGCGGCACGATATCCGCTAGAAATAGGTAAATTTCTTAGCCAGACAGTTTTGTGTACAAGTAGAATCAGATTAGTTTTTATAAAAAAAATAATTACATACATATCAAACAAAGAAAGTTAATTATAAGCAAAAATACATCTATGCACAATATGAGAAGGCATAAAAATATGCAGAGAAAGAAAAAATGTGCGTATATTTCAAATCGTTTATGCGTATTTAATATGTACGAAAACCAATAACTTTGCAAAAAGAAAGAATAAAGCCGCAATTAGACTATTGCAGAACTCTTCAATATTTCTGCAATGGTAGTGTGTAAAATATTCATTGCAGAAAAGTTTGGCATATAATTCATTGCAAAACATTGCAACGACTCATTGCAATGTTTTGCAATGAGTTCATTGCCAAACTTTTCTGCAATGAATATTTTACACACTACTATTGCACGACTATTGCAGAAATATTGCAGAGCTCTGCAATAGTCTAATTGCGGCTTTAGGATATGCAATCAATGAATCTTCCATTATAGTTTCTCGCATTACTAACAGATAATTTACTGAACAGTAGTATATTTTGCTACAAGAGATGAAAACAACGCTTTTTCGTGAGTGCAAATTTGGGCACGAGACCCGTTTGCGTCGAGTGGGACAATTTCACGAACTTAAAATGTTTTCATCTCGCGTAGGAAATGCAATTTTTTCTATGATATTATATATAAAATCGATATTTATAATAAATTATTAAATTAGAAATCGACATAATGGCCCTTTTCACACTTATATGCAGTGCAATGCATCACTTTTTCGTTTCTTACCTCTTTGCCTAAAAATTGCCTATAAACTAAATTGGAGTTGTCATATTTGAATTTAGTTTATAGGTCATTTAAAAACAAAGAGATAAGAAACTAAGAAGTGACGCGTTGTACTGCATACAAGTGTGGAAATGGCCATAAATGTTACCATTGAATAAATATCTAGGGAAAAGTAACTAGACATTTTGAGTCTAAGTCTCTAATTTCTTAGCATTGGGGAAGTTTGATAGTGTTTGCATTCTAGCTGGGTGGTACTGTTTACAATTTGCATATTTATATTTTCAAAACAATAAAAGAAATAATATTACATATAAATTTAAAAGCCTAATATGTTTGAATAAAATATTTCCGTGTATTTTCAAATATAAATATTTTTAATTGTCCATACAACACACCAATTTTATAATCATGTTGAAATTTGAAGTACTTTAAGAACACCTTATATTTGACTGTGATAGCATTTGAAATTTGGTTTGACAACGATGGATTAAGAAAAATTACATTTACGTAGGATAATAAAATATAAAATTAAACTAGAAAATAACAGTTTTTATAAAGCAAATACTTTGTTAAAACATCATTCTAAACCATTTTTATGAGTAGTATTAGTAAAAATATTCTAATCATTGAAATGAAATTCGATGATCAAATTTCAGTGTATTTAAGATTATTTGTACATATTTTAATGCAACACTTCATTTTTATGAATAAATTACTGTAAAAATACTAATAATTGTTTTGTAAAACATTACACCCCGATTACTGAAGTAGTGTCATATCAGGTGACATGACTATAGTCATGTCACGTCGCTTAAAAATTTGTATTATTGAAGTCGATAAAAACGGTCACGACTAAAACTAAAAATTCTGAAACGAAAAAATTCCAAAACTAAAAAAAACTTACACTTTACGTTCTTCAATTTCATAAAAACAATTAAAGATGTTTGAAAAAATTATTGTCACATGAAAAATTGAGGAGACTAAAATGTCATTTAAAGTGACATCTGTCGTATAAAATGACTTGAGGCGTAAAAAACGACTTCAACATTACGAAAATTGATGCGATGTGACTTTAGTCATTTAAAGTGACATGACTTGTCTTCGGTAATCGGGGTGTTAATTTAAACTTTAATTTTTATAAATTTTGTTTAATTTGAATATCTTAAAGTAGAATTTCGGATAAAATCTATCATTTTATTTTAAAATACAAAACGAAATATGTCAAATGTCATGGATGAAGAACGCACAGATATACAAATTACATACTTCAAAAAATATTCTTGCAGCCACACGTAATTATTCTTCCTTATATATTTATTCAATGCCAGTAACATTAAAAATGGCAAGATTACTTTATCTTAGGCGCGAGTGGATTTTTTTTTTATTATTTTTATCGTAAATTAAGAAAATTTAGTAAAAGGGACAGTTTTGATCGTTTATCTTATAAGCACATAGGAAATAAAGCAAAAATAAGTAAAAAAATAAAATTTTTTTGTCAAAACCAGTGCAATTTTGTATGGATTTTGCTTTTTTCAAAGGCCTGTATCTTGGACCCCGGGGCTCCGATACAACCCCGTTTGGTTTTATTCGCTTCAGTGAGTGATTCTCTATCAAATAAAAAAAATTCTTGGCGCCTAATGTCGAATTCTTTTTGCCAAAAAACTTGCTCTAAACACGCCCATTTTTGATCTAGATCAAGTTTTTTTGACATAACGTGTTCTATTTGACAAAAAAAAGTGATTTTTTTTTGCCCTAAAAACTTTTGTTTGAATCTAGATTTTTAGTTAGAGCAAACATAAAATACAATAAAGAATACAAATACATTTAAAAAATCTGTCAAAATTAGTAAACAAACAAAATGCCATTTACTTATTATTTTTTTTAATAGTCAAATAGTTACTTTTTAAATAAAATATTGTTTAAATCGTGTTTTAAATTAAAAATTAATAATAAACTAATTAATTAAATACAATTAATTACAAAAATATGCAATGACAGTTCGCAAATACAACTACAAAACTGGATCATATTTTTGCATGTTCTTTTTATGAAAAAAAAAATCGCTTTTTCACTCTGGACAAAAAGAATTCGACATAAGTAATATCCCCTTCAAAATTCATATTCTATTTTTTCATGGTTGCTTTGTTTTAAAAACTGTAAAATTATATGAAAATACCTCGGCAACTACAAATTGTTATTGCGAAAACAATTTTACGCTAGAGGAAAAATAAACCATTTCCACATGGGATTAATGCCCATTTTTTCATACCTCCGAATAATTATCTTCCAGATAAAGATGTCCAGATAATTAAAATTTGATTTTCTTCCCTAAAACCTCTAGTTACATATCTAATAGATAACTATAGAGCTTTTTCCCGAAAAAAACTTGACATTTGTTATCAGCTGATTTGTATTTCGAAAACTTTAAATAATTGTTATTTCTTGCAAATCAAGATTGTTTTGTGTTGTCTTTAAGTTGTTTTTGCTATATTTGCATTATAACTATTTTTGCAGTAAATTTTAATACATAATTACTGATTTCTATTTATTACATGCAGCAATATAACGATTTGAAGTCTAAAGAAAAACTCTATTCCGTATAGAATTATATTTATCGTTATTATCGAGGTGTGAAGGGAATCTTTTGTCAAATATGAACTACACATTACAACCGTTTCGGCAACTCTAACTCGAATATCTTAAATCCAGTCTTCAGGAGCTCATGTGTAAGAGTTTAGTTTTTCCATCGTTGTAGGTAGATGTTGTAGCGACGGCTATTAGTGCTGCTAATCGTCTGAATTTGCATCTAATTCAGAACTTTTTCGGTGACCATCTCTTTCGAGATCTTGATCCGGAGTTTTATGGCTTCCCCCCTCACATTTTGTGTACTAGAAAACTCAGAAAAACGCTACTTCATTATTTATAAAAAGCTTAGAAGTCCTTAGAAGGTTCTAAGATTATTTTTAGGTTCTTAAAATGCGACTAAAACCACAATACCACTAAGAAATTAATTTCAAAAGGAACAGGCCAGATTAAGATTTGGTATATCGTTGTAAATCTTTTATGGTATTTGCCATTTTTTCTAAAGTATTTGGTTTTATCCGACCGTATTTAGTTAGCTTTCTAAATATAAATCTAAGTATATACTTTTCAATAATGTCAAAGTTTCATTCTTATCTGCTTATCTAGATATCTGGTACCTCAAGTAACGAATAACTTTATCTGGTAGATAAACACAATTCGAAGGTGAAGAAAACCAAATCTGTTAGATGTCTTGTAGATAACGAAATTTGTTTGTTATGCGTATATTGTTTGTTATGCGTATATTGTTTGCACATGCGCATATTGTTTGCACATGCGCATATTGTTTGCACATTCATCAGTATCTCGATTAAAATATTATAAAAAACTATTAGGGTCCCATTGAAATGGACAAAAAACGTATAAAATTAATAAATTACTATTGAAATTCAACCAATTATAATAGAAAACCAAAAACTAGTAAAAATATTAATGATTTTGTAAGCAATGTAACAAAATTTTGATAATTAAAAATAATTATAATAAAAATAACGACGCCTATGGAAACAAATATCACAACAAACAAATGGTACGAACTAGAAGTAGAAATTTAACTAATATAATTGTTTTGAAAACAAATTTATCCCAAAATAAATAATACATCTCTGTTTTACTTTTTGTCTCATCTTTTATCTCTTGCTGCGTTCTATCTGTCAAAAATTCGCTGGCAAAAAAATTCTACTATACGTACATTTAATTGTTTCAGTTTTAATTAATATGAATTTGTGCAATAAACTATAATAGTGAATTCTTTTCTACCTGTTCGGTACAAGTTCCAACACAGAATTATTGAAATCTGTATTCTTTTGTAAAAAGTGCAATACAAAAAATACAAATTTCGATAATTCGGAGTCGGAACTTGTACCGAACAAGTAGAAAAGAATTCACTATAAGAAAACATACTCCTTTTTCGTGCGTAGTAAAATATTCCTGCTATATTAAGAATTCAATTCGAATCATGAAAGCAAAATTGAAATAATGTCAGGAAACAGGAATTTTTGCTCTTGTTTTGGAAACCCGAATTTAAATGAGATTACAAAATGTATTTACGTTGCTCCACTTTATTCCGCAATAATAATACCAGGATAATTATTTTCATACAAAAAATTCTAGACAATAATGATACAAGAATTCAAAACTACATTGCATTTATTTGTGTCAGCGACAAATTTTAATTGTTGACTGTGGTTGCATATTCTATCAAAGAGAAGATTATGTATGATCATTTGAGTGGATGTTTAAAAATTCCTTAAAATATCAACTTATGTTGTATGTATATAGAAATAAATAACTAAAATTTATGTGTAACAATTATTTTATAGTACCAACATTTCTAAAAAAAACCCTATTTATAGCTATTTATCTCCAAATTTCTTACACTAATGCTATTGAGCATTAGTTATATTATTGTAAGAATAATTTATATTATTACTGTTTTTCTTTTAAATAATCAATTAATTAAATATATATTTTAAATATTTTTTTAAACATATACAAAAAGGATTTGATTATTTTTTATATTTTTCTTTTAAGTATATTACAAAAATTTTATGCGAAATTGTTATTTTGAATATATGAAAATTTTTATAAAAAAAATCATAAATTCATGAAAAATAATAAAAAGAAATTTCTTTATAAATTATACAGTAAAATTATTATGTTTAATTATAAAATGAATTATTTTGTTCAAAATAAAGTGAACAAAATAATAGTTTAATTTTACTACTTAATCTTTTTTTGTTGATTAATTTATGTTGTTTTAGTTTAAAAATTGTAAGACCAAAAAATAATCAGAGATTTTTTTTAAATGAACGAAGTTTTTTCAGTGCTTTTTTCATTAAAATATAGTTTATTATATATATTAATTTACTTATTCAGTTTTTGTTTTTTTTTTGTTATTTTAAATTTAATTTTACCTTTTTTCTTTAGTTTATTATTCATATTTTTTTTTATTAAATAATAATTTATTATTATTTTATATATATTTACTTATAATTGTTGGCTAAAGATCATCCGACATAAACGAGTTTTGGGATTTTAACTCTTCTAATCTACGGATTTGTTGTCGAAGATACATTACTCTGTGAATTAGAATTTAAAATTAACATTAAATTGTTTATTGGTAAAATCATTTGAAATCTACATAAGCTTTAATGGAGGGAGGAGGGTGAAGCCTTTGTCCGGCATTACTCCAAAATTTATTGTATTATATACGCATGGAGAGATCAGTACTTTCTGATTTGTAATTGAAGACCTTGCAGCACAAGGGGGCGCAGATTCAAATTTTAGCAGTTAACTCTTTCTTACACCTGCAACTTGAACAAAAATTAGGGCTATCGTTTGATTCATGAACGAGGCAGATCCGACAAAAGCAAGTGCGCTATAACAACGTTTTTATTTGTCACCCTATTCCGTTTGGTGTAAAAAAACTGCAAGTTCGGACCTGCCTTCTTCTTGCAACAGCTGAAATGATTGCGTAATTTGTGACAAGTCAGTACACGTTTTGAGGTTGTCCCAAAAAGACGTACGTTTTGTTAATAAATTAATTTCTTTGTATATAAAATTTCTGGAAGAAAATCATTTAATATCCGACAGCCAATACGGTTTTCGAAACAAAAGATCAACTACCGATCTATTAAACTATGTAGCGCATTGTTGGAACAGCATACTTGATAAAGGTGGTGAAACATACGTTATCGCTTTAGACATCTCCAAGGCATTCGATCGAGTCTGGCATGCCAACTTAATCAACAAGCTCGTACGGTTTTCATCCCAATGTTGTGAGGCTGATTCAAAATTTTCTATCCAACCGATACATTTCGGTCTCTTTAGACGGATTTTCTTCTGAGTCTAAACTAATTAACGCTGGTGTACCCCAAGGCTCAATATTGTCCCCAACCCTAGTTTTGATTTATATCAACGAATTGTTGAAAATCACCAACAACCCAATAAATAGTTTTGCAGATGATAGTACTCTGCACAAGTCGTTCGAGCCCCTTCCTTCAAAAGGTAAAATGCACGAACGAATTAATCCTGCCCGGAGAGACGCTGCCATAAACGTGAACAAAGACCTGAATAAAGTCGCCGACTGGGGTGACCAAAACCTTGTCAATTTCAACTCTACCAAAACACAGCTGTTGATTGTTTCCAGATCAAAGACCAAGTTCCCCAAAGATATTTTATTCAGTATGTGTGATGAACCAATAGGTGAATGTAAAAACATTCGTTTATTGGGTGTCACAGTTTCAAATGACCTACTCTGGAACTATCATGTAATGGCGATGGCAAAAAGCGCGTCTAAAAAACTCGGCCTCCTAAATAGATGCAAACAAATTTTTTACTCCCTACCAATTGCTCCATGTTTATAAGTCCTATATTCGTCCCTGTATGGAGTACTGTTGTCAAGTTTGGGGTGCTGATCTGTTTCCATCTTGGCCCTCTTGGACTCTGTTCAAAAGCGGGCTATACGAATTGTGGGTGATCGAACTTTGACATCAAAACTTGATTCCCTACAACATCGTCGCACTGTTGCTGACCTCGTTGTTTTTTACATATATCGTCATCAGCAGTGCTCAGATGAAATCAGCGGCATCATGCCTCAAACTTATTCTTACCACCGTTCCACTCGGCAATCGGCTGCCGCAACCGGTGAAACGGTAAAGATCCCGCGCTGTCATACTGGCAGATCGCAGAGAGACTTCTTTGTCCGAACTGCGTACAAATGGAATAGTTTGCCGGAACACTTAGTCTCAGGTGGCTTCAACCCGCAGATGTTTAAAAAAAGCGTTAATCTACACCTTAGAACGCCAGTTGTTGATGGATCCAGGTCTAGACCTAGGTCTTAAAAGGTATTTATGTGTTGTTGTGACACATATTCTAAACCCTATTACACAATACATTTTATTTAAAAAAAAAAAAAAATATAAGTATATATTTTGCTTCAATTCAATTCTGCATTTTAATTTCAACATTTTCAATTGCAGTTATCTGACATCATTCATGAAGTTTTTCGTGATTCCTATTGTTGTGACGAACCATTCGTCTCCCGAATGAAAAGAAGTAAACACCTCTGCGATATTTGTTCATAATGATATGACTTCCAGACTAGACCAATTGTTAGGACATTTTAAAAAATGCTCGGTGTCGTATGGTTCTTAATTAGTTAGATTATATTGATGTCTATGTTACTTATATAACTATTCAGCAAACGGAATATTTCCGACTTCGTTTTAGATAAAAACATTTCTGACGGGTCTGATAGCCGGGACGGGTCAGGAACTATCTTTTATCCCTAGTCACTTATCGTATAAATTACCACTTTTTAGATAGTTCTTTCAGGTGACCTTTGCATGTTGCATGATTTAGTTCAGTTGTTGGTCACATTTTCTATATTTGGGCTGCAAAAAATATTATTTAGAGTTTAAACAATTTATAAATATGTCTCGGAGATGATGGTGTGATTACCACATTTCTTTGCGCGGGTGATCATTCTTATTGTCTTTTTTTAATTGGGCATGTTTAAAATTAATGACAATAAATTACAAATTAATGTTTCTGAATATCGAAAATAATATGGCAACAAGGGAATAGGGATTGTAATTAAGTGTCTGAGGAATTTTTGAAGTCTGATTTTAAATTTTTGAGAGCTAAACTTATCAGGCAAAACTCAAAGATAAAGAATTCTACAAATGAAACTTTGCTGAAAAAGTCGCACTGGAATACTACTTAATTATTTGAACCGTAAAGGGATGTGCCGCTCCAGTTGCTTTGGTTTGGCACGATAGGGTTTTCAGACTTAGGTAAAATCGATTTGATCTCTTCAGAAGTCGGTTCATCCATAATTTAGTTTCAAAAAATCGTCAAATTTGCAACAATTCATCTATGCTGCAAGGAAACAAAATCGTTAGTAAGATTTGAGTTTCCAATTAATTTCAACGTAGTACAAAATCAAGACACCCCAAACTACCTAAGTTTGCTCCAACCCATATGTGAGAACAGTACATTCAACGTGAACAGTTGAATATAGGCAAGAAAGATTTGGCGACAAAGCGGAAACAAGAGGATTGACTGGAAAACCGTTTGATGAGACACCGTCAACATTAACCCTAAATTTTCGACCTGATATAAAGCTTTGTGTCCATGAAATAAGTTGCTTGTCTAATTCATAGTATCCCAAATTGCATATGATGTTGTTATGCCATACTTTGTCAAGTGCTATGGAAATATCTGATTTGACTGAAATAACTTAATTTACTGAAAAAACACGAGCGATAAACGAAAGTTTAGCTTCTCAAGATGGACGGGTCTACGCCCCAGAAGTACTCGGCACCCAGTTCCGACCAAGGACCATCACAAAAATTTCGACGAAAGGTGCTACTCCCATCGCTCCATTTTTTGGATAAAGAAGCAGTTGTCACTGACCTCACTGCTTCAAATCCTCCTCGGTATTGAAAAAAATTCTGGACCAACTAAAACATGGCGTTGTGCAATATGCAAAAACATTTTAAGGGTAAACACTACATCCGTCCAGTGTAATAGCTGTAAAGAAAGGTGTCATCTCCAGAACTGCTCAGACCTTGCAACACATAAGCAATGGACCAAAAACTTCATATCGCCATGTTGCCATGCATCAAGTCAACATACAAACACGAGCTCGCAACAGAACAGAATGCGAATGAACACACATCCGGAAACGCCAAGTGATGTGAAAATGATGCAGCTAAATTGTAACGGTCTTATAAACAAAATCGATGATATCATAAACTTTATGTATAAAAACAATATTCTGGTCGTGGTTTTACAAGAAACCAAATTAAATGTTAAATCTAAGATTGGTGATAGTATCTGTGATTATAGAATTATAAGACTAGATAGAGGGAACAACAATGGTGGTGGCCTTGCCTTTATCATACACAAAACCATTATCTACCGTACAACCACATTACCAGCAGTATCGGGAACTGATAAACACCTAGAACAACTAGGCATTACAATAAAATCCGGAAATACGGAGACAAATCTAGTCAATATTTATATTCCACCGTAAGCAAGCAGCTGTGATAGTAATACAGGTTATGAACCGTCCATAGGACATTTATTTTATACCAAAGATTGTCTAATTCTCGGCGACAAGAATGCACACCACGATCTATGGCACTCACACTAGAACACTGATTCAAGAGACGAAACCATTGCTGATCAAATTGACGGCTCCAACGTTGGAGTCCTCAATGAACCACAACCAACAAGAGTAACAAATAACTCATACTCTTCTCCAGATGTCTCACTTGCCAGCATGTACTAATGCCAATCGCTGAATGGAGAGCTGAAATTGCATTGGGATCAGACCATGTGCCGATCATAATCACCTTAAGCCGTTCCTTAAACGAAATGAATTCCGAGAAGAAGACATATATTAATTTTAACAAATCTGACTTGGATAATTTTAACAATTTTACTGAAATGGAATTCAGTAAGCAAATTTTACCAATTGAAGATCTCGCTTCATTCCAGCCAGCAGAATACAAAATATTAAACCAAACTTCCCACAAGAAGCTTGTGTACTTTCCTCCCAAAGAGGTGACATCCGTATTGCAGACCCAACTGATTCTAGAATTCCGGGCCTGAACAAGCAGATAAATAAGCTAGTAATGGAACACAAACGTAACAAATTGAAAGATTTAGTGAGGAAGTCAAACTTTGGCACAAATAAGCCTGTGGAAGGTGATTAAGGGTTTAACACATCCGCGTCACATGGGTAACAACTGCATGATCTCCTTCGATGATATCCCAACCGAAAGCCATAAAAAATGCGCATTAAAATTCAACACGCAGTTTACAGAAAAGCAAAGTAAACATGAAAAAGAAACTAGGTGAGTATTAAGACATATGCGCAAATTTAATACTAAAAATTTCGAGGGTATCATATTTTCTGAAGAAGTTGAAAACGCAATAAAGAAATCCAAACAATCTAAAGCTATTGGACCAGACGGAATCTCAGCCATAATGCTGAAACACATTGGACCCAAAGGGTTGAACTTTCTCACTACCATACTCAACACATCTCTAAATACGCTCCAGATACCAAATATCTGGAAAACGGCTAGAATAAGTCCCATTTTGAAACCTGGCAAGCCTGAAGAAAATGGAGAATCCTATAGACCGATCTCTATCCTCTCATCGGTTGCAAAATAATAGAAGCACTGCTGCTACCTCGGTTAACTGGATCTTGCAAATTGGCGTCACATCAACATGGCACAAAACACATAGCTCAACCACCGCATTTCATAGAATCCAAAACCAAATCAGCGATGGTCTAAACCAGAAACAACACCGTTGGCACTACTGATATGGCACTACTGAACGACATATTCAACACTAATTTGCCAGGTCTAATAAAGCGCTGGTTGTGCAACTATCTAAAAGGCTGCGAAACATACGTTGAGCTCCGTAACTCTAGATCTAAAATGAGAGTGCTCAGACAAGGAGTTCCACAAGGTGGAGTTTTCTCACCTTCATTATTCAACCTTTACCTAAGTAATTACCCAGCGGAAGGAATAACCATCACGTCATACGCAGACGACTGCACGGTGCTTGCAACAGGACACAACCTGGAACAACTCACTAATGTTCTAAACACCTACCTTAACAACTTGAATGAATGGTTTAAAACCAAAAAATTGAAACTGTCCAATGAAAGGTCCACTTCCACTTTTTTCATCACATGGACGAACGAGGTTTACATCTGCATTGACAACATACTAATTCCTACAGTTAAAAATCCAAAACTGCTGGGGGTAACATGCCATTAACTACTTAAACTCAACGCTCATGCTCAACAAGTGAACACAAAACTAAACAAAGAGGAATAATGCACTGAAAGCTCTAGCGGGTAGTTCGTAAAGTAAGGATAAAAATACATAACAGCATATAAAGCAATAGGAAGGCCTTTCATAAATTACGCTGCTCCCATATGGTCACCCCAAGTCGCTGACACCCACTGGAATAAGTTACACCGAACGCAGCCTTGCGTACAGCAACCGGATGTCATTTGATGGACCACCGAGATCACCTAAACGAGGAATGTAACATTGCCGGTCCGTGAACATAACGAAATGCTTACCAAACAATATCTTTGGGTGAAGAGCAACATCCCTGCAATGACATCTTATTTATGAAAACACCTAGAGACATAAGGACTGCAAAATTCTTCCTACAAGATGTTAAAAGCAATCAAGCCATCGGTAACATCGACAAACCCACATATAAGACGGGCTTAAAAAATATACATACCAAAGCTGTTGAAGACACAATAAGGAACTACGCCGCGAATCGAGTTCTTAATAGCAAGCCAACACAAGTCGCTACCGAAGAGGTAAAATTGCCACGCAGCACCAGAACCATCCTAGCGCAGTTAAAATTCGGTTGGTCACGCATCTTAAATAACTACATGAGTAGAATTGACCAGGAAATTGTTGATAAGTGTCCCACATGTGAGGGCACGCCACATGATGCTAACCACTTTTTCAATTGTCCAGAGAAACCAACCGACCTGACGAAGGAAGATCGGTGGTACCGCCCAAGGGCATTAGCAGAGTTCCTAAATCTGGACTTGGAGCCGGAACAATAGCACATCTTGTCGCTACAACAACAACATAAACGAAAGTAAATCTCTTGTGGCTTTTTCCGTTCGAAAACCGTAGTGTATTCTGTCGTATTTTTGAAGACTAAGAAATCCCAAAATAAACAAAAGGGAGTTTTGGAAGTGTTTCGGTGAAATCGAAGGATGACCAGAAGACAGAGGTGGTCTAACTATAGCTTCGAAAGCCAAGGGCTACCATTTTCCTTCCCACTGTTCCCTGGCAACCCAAACACATTAAATTAAAATTTATGTATTTCTCAACTATTTTAGCAACAACCGATAAAATTGAAATAAATCTGTTGGACAGTTTTACTATCCTTTTTATTAACTGGGTAACAAGGTCCAGGCTTAATATAGAAGGAGACTACAATGCTCATTATTAGGATGCAAATGTTGCTTCGGATACAGTGAGTAAGATGTCTTTGAAAGGATTTTGTTCTGTGTATTCACTTTCTCCATGGACAAGTATTGCAATTCCCAATACTGGTGGTTTTGGAAAAATCTCAAATAACATCTTATTGTGGTCCACAGTTCTACATTTTTTGTGACTTAGATTTTATTTCAATAGTTATTACTCTAACGTGAACTTGTTTGAGTAGTTATAGTAATTAGTGTTGTTTGCTATGCGTCATGAACTCCAGACAACTTTAATAAATTTTGTCTTTGCGTTATTTTTGTTTTTAATTCACCTGTGGAGGATGTACATTAAACTAAACAATTTCTCTTCAACAGTTTCGAATTTGTGAGTCTAGAAATGTGTTTGTGGATTTTATGTGGAAAGTTTGAGATTTTTAGAGATCTGGTTTTATAACTTGCTATGAATACAACAAAATATACTTCTTCTTTAATTTCCTAGTCCGATTCGGACGTTGGCCATCACGTTGTAGCCTGTATTTGTCGTTCCGCATAATATGACCCAGATAGTTATAGCTTTCTTTCTTTTATGGCCGGCGTTACGTACTTTGTTGTCCCCATTCTATTTAGGACTATTTCATTCGAGATGTGGTCTCCAATGAATTTTTAAGATTCTTCGATAAATCCACATTTCGAATGCATCAATTTTTTTCACCTCTTTCGTGATTGTCTAAGTTTCAGCGCCGTAAAGTAGTATTGACCACTTAGTAGCACTTTAACATTTTGGTCTTTAGGTTTAACTTTATTTCGTTTTTGCAAAACACGCCCGACATATTTCTGAAGGCGGCTCTAGCCTGCTCTATTCTAGATCTTATTTCTTTGTTGTTGCTGGCTGAACTTTCCATTATGGTACATAGATATTTCACTTTTGTGACTTTTTCAATGTTTTGTACCCCAAATGTTAAGTTGCAGCTGTTGTTGAGTTTTTTTACTGAAAACCAAATGTTTTGTTTTGGTCGTATTTATGCTTAGCCCGTATTTTTCGCAGCTATTAGCCAAGTTCTGTAGCATGAGTTGCAGATCGTTTGCACTGGCAGCCAGCAACACAGCATCGTCTGCAAATTTGATATTATTTATTTTTTCTCCATTAATGTTTACACCTGTATACATGGAGTTTAAGAAATCGTTGAATACTGCTTCAGCGTACGCGTTGAAAAGACATGGAGAGAGAATGCAGACATAGAGAGAGAATGCAGACATAGAGAGAGAATGCAGACATGCAGCCCTGTCTTACCCCCTTTCTTATCTCGATCTCTTCTGAACGCTGTACTTATTACAGCAACTTACTTCCAGTACAAGTTTTGTATTATTCTAGTCTTTGTTGTCGAGACTTTTGTCTTTTAAAATTTGTATCATTTTGTTGTGTTTGACTTAGTCAAAGGCTTTTTCAAAGTCAATGAAACAACTGTGAATGTCAACGTTCATTTCGGTGCATCTTTGTACCTGCGTATTAAGTGTGAATAGCGCATCCCTCGTTCCCAATGCATTCCTGAAGCCAAACTGAGTTTCACTAATATCCAGTTCAAGTTTTCTGTATATTCTGCCGTGAATAATTTTCAGAAATATTTTTAAGACATGACTCATGAGACTTATTAAACGGTAGTCGTTGCATGATTTCGCATGCTGCTTTTTTGGTATTGGGTTACATGTGGATTTCAACCACTCAACTGGTATATTGCCACTATCGTAAATTTTGTTGAATATTTTTGTCAGCATTCGTATACTATTACCATCTAGCACCTTTAATAGTTCATTGGATATGTCATCTGGACCTTTTGCCAGTCTATACTTCGACTTCTCTATCGCTGCCCCCACTTCGTCTACTAGAATACTGGGAACTGATGACTCAGCATAAGTATACGGCTCATTTCTAGAATCATTAAATAAATTAGTAATGTATTCCTTCCATCTGTTTAATCTTCCTTCTGAATAGGCAATAACTTCACCATTTTTATCTTTTAGGATGTTGCTGTTTTTTTCTTGTCATTTTTTTGATTTTTTTTTGTGCATCTCAAAGGTGTTTTTGAATTTTTCTAATTCTTCTAGTTCGTTACACTGATTGTCCCAATAGTCTGCTTTAGCTTTTTTGATTTTCGCCTTTATGAGTTTGTTGAGGGCTTTGTAGCGTGTTTCCCTGTGGTTTTTACATTTACTCCGTTCATACATCATGACCATTATTTCGTTTGTCATCCAATCTTTTTTCCTAGTTTTCGCAGTATTTTGGAGAGATAATTCGCTGTAAACTTCTTTGAGTGGTTTTTCAAATAAGTTCCACTTTTATTGATAGTTTCTTCACTGTCGATTGATGGTTCAAGCGTTCTCAAATTATCGTTTATTCTGCTGGCATATATATTTTTTGATTCACTCGATTCTAAGATCGAAAGGTTAGGTTTTTTGGATTTAGTATTCTTGTCCATTTTTGCAGGTTGATTCTGATTCTTGCAAATAACAACACATGGTCTGATTGGATGTCTGCTCCGGGATAGCTCCGGTTTTGGCTACTGTAACTGCGTTTCTAAAGCGTCGGTTGATAATTATGTAGTCGATCTGATTGCGGATTATTCGGTTAGCACTATCATTAGGCGACCTCCATGTGTATCGTCTTCTTCGTGGTATTTCCAACCATGTATTCATTATGGTTAGATCTTTGTCAATGCAAAAGTCTACTAGTCTGCTGCCTCTTGTATTTCTACTGCCCAGCCCAAATTTGCCTACAACTTTATTTACTGCTACCTCACCTACTTTAGCATTAAAATCACCGAGATTGATTGTGACGTTTTCTTTCCTTAGCTGAATTATTAGCTTCTCTATATCATTATAAAATTCATCACAAATGTTCTCGTCGCAGTCGGCTGTTGGGGCGTAAACTTGGATTAAATTGATGATTGTTTTTGCCTTTGAGCTGAATCATAAGCACTCTTTCACTTTTTGGTATTATGCTTGTAATGTTTTTTTTCAGTTTTTGCGATATTAGAAACCCCTAAACATATTAGAAACCCTAAAATATACTTAATTTTTTATAACTGTGACACACGAACACCTTTCGAAAAATATATATATGTCTATATACAAAAATCGAAATTAAAAAATAATTTTGGGGGTCTTTAAACATCGATATTTAATAGTTCTGTATAGATGTATTAGGGTTCAACTAAACTACGACACGTTCGGAAATAGTATGAATTAGTTGCACTACACCAAAGTTCTCAAAGAATTAAAGATGGATAGCTTGGAACAATATTAAAAAAAAAACACAATTGTCGGAAACTAGTATTAAATTAAAAGTCTAACTTACTTCTGTTCTTGCAGTGTTGCAGTAATTTCTGTGATTCTAACTAAGCTTCTAGCAATTTTTAATTCAGCAGATACTCTAGTACACTGTAAATCACCTAATAAGTGTGCCTCATCCGAACATTTGATTGTCTAAATTAAAAAAATCAATTATGCTACTTAAGATCTGCCGAACATAAATGCCATCCATCTTACTTGTTTTTCTAGCATTTCAGCTGGCCATGCTGTAACATGAGCAATTAAATCAGCTCTTAAATAATTAGCCAGACTGGGCGTTAAGCTAGGTCCCTGCGATCTAGACCCTTGGGATGAGACACCTTGAAGACTACTTAACGATGCCGATGTCCCTTCCACTATTTAATTAAAAATTTAATTAGTCCCACATTTTAGTTTATGAATCATTGACTTTTAATTTACACTTACGCTTTCGATGCTCATTCACATCTAGCTCTTGAGTTGGTGTTGGGGGCCCGTCTGATATTATCATTGAATTATTACCAGTGCCTGACATATACGGACTTCCACCTGAATGATTTATCATCGACATTGAATGTATATGTGATAGATTATAAAGGGGAGAATTTAATGTATGTTCTCTGAAAGTAAAGAATTTTTCGTTAGAATTTGTACGTAATTTAAACTTCAACTAATTAGTTCAATTTTCTTTTAAAAATTTACTTACCGAAGACTATTTGCGCCACTATTATGATTTGATTCATTTCCATGTTGCTGCTGTTGTCTAGACGACATTAGTAAAGCATTATTGATTGTTTGTAGCGCTTTCTGTGGATTCAATTCATTCTGATCTATTGTTTTATTGCCCGTAATTTGTGATAATATTTTTGGTAAATTTGCAAGTGTCACAGGAGGTGGTCCCGGTGTATTGGAATTTAACATATTTTCATTTTGAATTGTATTGACGGTAATACTACCACCCAATATTCCTGGTGTTGAAGGTGAAGAAGTTGGTAGATTTATATGCATACTATCATTTTTATTTAATTTTGATATTTGATGTGATAAATTACTACCTACACCGGATAAATTACTTCCTGAATTTTGTTGATTTAATAATGATGTGGTCGTACATGATGTTGTATTCAAACTAGTTGATGCAGGTGTTGTAAAATGCAATTGTGAATTGGTGGGAGTTGATGGATGTGACGCTAATCGAGGAAGAGCTGTAGCTAATAAAACTGGACAATCATTATTTATATTGTTATTATTTTGTATGGTTGTTGGTGTACTCGAATGTGAATAACTAGCTTCTGATGTTGGTGTTGAATCACCAGGACTTATATCCATATCTTGGCTATCATTTTCATGCCGCCTCCTACTGTGAGACGATGACGATGTCGCTGGAACCATGTCTGTATCATGAGACCAACGTATTCGTGAACTTCCACGTGAATTGGAATGTTTGTATGCTAGGAAAACCGATAAAATATGATTAGAGCATAACGATTACAATAACAAAAATCTTACATGATCGTGTACTAAACCTTTCTTCTCTGTCTCTGTCTCGATCTCTTTCTTTTTCTCGATATTCCCTATGCAAATTTCTGAAAATCGTTAAACAATTATGTAACATTATTTAATATTCGTTAATTATCTTCTTACCTTTCTTTTTCTAACCACTCTCTAGGTTTCTCCCATTGTGATATTTCTGTTTTACAGTTATAGTAATACTTTTTACCAGACGAACTTACATGTTCACTCCAATCACCAATTCTAATAACTCTTTCACCTCTATCACGATCCCGATCATTTCGATCACGATCCCTATCTCTTTCTCGATGATCACGATCATCTGAATTTGAACTAGAACCACCTCGCTTATCACCTGATATTTGACTACATAATTTTATTGTACGACGTGATAAATCACTTCGATCATGATTTGTACGATGTTCTAAATCTCTGTCACTACCTCCCGCACGTCGATCTCTTAATTTGTCTTTTGGTGAACGTAAACATTCCGTGCCATATTTATCTTTTTTGCTATAACTATCACGTTCTCGTTCAGCTTTTTCCCTCATTTTTTGTAAATATGTGGAACTTTGATAACGATCACGATCTCTGTCACGATCTTTTTCTCGTGGGGAATCCAGATCTGGCGAATCTGTTCGAATATATGAGTTGGTTCCTAAAACAACTTATTTATTAGTTTATATCAAAACATAGTATAATCACAGTAACATACCATTATTTAAAGGACCTCCACCAGGAGAAATATCTCGATCTCTAATAAAAGCCGATCTGCTAGTCTCTCGTTCATAATCCCTTTTACTGTATTTGGAACTCTGAAAATATAACATGATTCATTTATAGAAAGTTAAATAACTGGTTCTTGTTTACAAAACAATAATAAAATATATATTATTGTAAACAAAAATCATTTTCCTAATTTCAATAAATAAAAATGCAACTTTTGACATTTACTTTTTCAATTACCTATTATAAAAAAACCATTTTAATTTTATTTCTATTAAAGTTTGAATGAGAATTGCATTTGAAAAATATAATTATAAATTTAAAGTTTGGTGTAATTAAAGAAAATAATTATAAATTTATTCAATTATTAATAGAAAAAATTGACAAATTCTCTTAACAAAATGGACGTCCATTATTTTTATAAAGAAGGTTAAGTCGACGCAATAAAATAATTTTTTGTTTCAAAAACTTATATTATTAATAATTAATTTAATTATATTTTTTTAATGATTTAATTAAAAAAGAACATAACTTGAGTTTATAATTACATAAAGATAAAATATAATTGGATGACAGATAAGTTTTATTCTGATTTTAATTATAAAATAAGTTACGTTTATTGGAATTTGTAAAATATTTTATAACGAAAATATTTGTGTTATAATTTTTATTACAAATATGTTTAAGTTACCTGATAAGGATGGGTTTGGTGCTTCTCGAAGTACCTAAAATATTACAAACAACCATATAATTAAAGATTCCTTTTTCGATATTTCGTAAGTTATCTAGATCAACATCTTGAAGTAATAATATTAAGTGAAAATTATTTTTTTTGCTGTTCATTAGATTGACAAAAAATATTTGATATTTGGAAGAGAAAAAATATATATGTAGGAATAAAATTTTATAAATATTTACCCATCATTCACACGCTGAGGTTTTCTAGCATGCATTACCATCAATGCAAAAATCTGGGGTTTTATTTGTGGCTATTTGTTGGAGCCTTTTTAATAAAATATGTCATGAAAACAACATTAACGTTGATACGATAAATTTTAATCAACTTTGTTCTTAACAGAAGACGCCGCCATGTCACAAAATTTCGACGGAGCGGCTGCTGTGCTATTATAATTTATTTTATATTTTAGTGAGATGGCGTAAATGTTGTATATTCGAATTGGAGACAGCTTCATATTAATCAGGAAATTGCATACAATTTTAAAGATTTGTCCGAAAATATGCTTTGTTTTGCTATTTCTTTCAATTTTTATAAAAGGAAAAACTATTAATTATGACTATAGTAAATTTACATAAGAAACGAAATTTTAATGAATTTCTATTTTCGAAAAATCTACCTAGCACTTATTCGTTGTCGAAAGTTCAAATTGGTTAGTACTAAAAGTATTTGTTTAGTACTATCAACGAAAGTCATAATTAGGGCGATGATACATGTAAAAGAAATATCTTTCAGACATAAAAAATTTGGCATCTAATTGGTTGATGGGCGGTAACAATTTTTAAATTTTACAAAAATATTTTTGACTGAAAGACAGAAAAAATATCTTTAAGACATAAAAACATAACCAAAAAAGATATTTTTTGCTTGACAATTAAACCTGATTAACTGAAAAATGGATTTTAAAAGTAAGTTTTACCAATAATCAATTACAATTATATTAATTTGATTATTTAATTACAATTAAAATAATTTGTTTACTTATTCATATAGATTTAGACATTTTCACATTAGAACAAATTTTTAATTTTTGTTGCAATTATCGACTAAATATATATGAATAAGTAAACAAATTATTTTAATTGGAATTAAATAATCAAATTAATTTAATTGTAATTGATTATTGGTAAAACTTACTTTTAAAATCCATTTTTCAGTTAATCATTTTTAATTGTCAAGCAAAAAATATCTTTTTTGGTTATGTTTTTATGTTTTAAAGATATTTTTTCTGTCTTTCAGTCTAAAATATTTTTGTAAAATTAAAAATTGTTACCGCCCATCAACCAATTAGATGCCAAATTTTTTATGTCTGAAAGATATTTCTTTTACATGTATCATCGCCCTTATATATATACACAAAACCCCCGATATATCATAGCCATACCCATTCACGCCATATGCAATAAACAATGAACATTGCCATATGCAAAAAATTGGATTAGTGTTTTTGATTGAATATTTTTGAATTTTTTTTATATGGAGTTTTATTTTTCCAGATGGCGTTATGAGGGTTATGGCGATTTTTTGAATTTTTTTTATATTTGAGTTTTAATTTCAAAATGGCGCTACAAGTTCACGATTTTTATTGTGCTAAAAAATGTAGATGGCTTCTATACCGGGGGTTTTGATATACAAATATAGTTTTAAATCCCACTGTAAGGGAGCCCATCCACTTTGTTGAAACATGTTTCAAAACTTGGTTTGCAAGCTTGGTTGCATGTTTACCATACATTATTAAACATGTTTGTAAGCTTGGTTGATAAACTTAAAATTATAGATGTCAATTTCTATAGTTATTTTATTAAACTCTTACATACACAGTGAAACATGTTTACAAACCATTAGCTCTGCCTACTTAAAATCAAAGCGTTTTGATTTTACTAAAACCAATTCGGAAACCGTCAAATTGGTTTGCAAACTTCACCATACACTATAAAACATTCTATAAACACAAACCAGTTTTGAAACATGTTTCAAAGTGGATAAGGGCCGATTGTATGAATGCGGATAGAAGATAAATTCTCGGATTAAATTTAAGGCGCCCTATACACATTTGAACTAAACTATGCAAACTATGTTTTTAAAAAAATAGTGTTTTAACGCGAATAATATTTTTTAAAGAAAATGTAATGCATGTAAATGTTTCCTTTTTATTTTCTTTTTTTAAATGTTTTGTTTCCGTAATTTTTTTTTGTATAATTACGTTGTATACAAAAACATAGTTCGCATAGTTCACATAGTTTAGCTCAAGTGTATAGCACGCCTAATCGTCGTTTGTATTGTATGAATCAGGGAAGATTAAAAAATCTATCCGAGGATTGTTGATCTATCCTTTGATCTATCTTCTATATTTTTCTTCTACAAAACAAAGGATAAAACAATTTGTTTTTTTTATCTTGACATGCGCATAGCAGAAAAGTTTTGTTTTGAATTTGTGGTTATTTTTGAATTTAAATTTCTGCGTTTCAAAAATTTGTTTTTTGATATAAATTATTAGTAAAATAAATAATCTTTTTAATATATTCAATTTCAATTTTGAAATAATGTTTTGTAATTTATAATTAAATTTATTTAATAGAAAAGTAAAAGAAAAAGTATTGCCACTTATAAAAAAATGCTATAAACTGCAATAAAAACAAAAATAAAAATTAATCTATCCGTGTTCATACAATCGATAGAATAGAATAGATAGAATACAATAGAATACGATAGAATACAATGGATAGAATTTTATCCTTAGATTTTTTTCTATCCATCCTTGTTCATACAATCGGCCCTAAGTGTCGGTTTGTTAAGCCGATGGTTAAACATTCCAATTGAAACCAATTGAAAAAAATTGAATTGAATTAATCGGAATTCTGCATTGGGAATTTTCAATTAATTCCTATTCAAAAAATCTATTTCCAATACAATCCTATTCATTCCTGTTAAATATCTCTATTTTATTTTTCAACCGTAATGGATAGGCTTCTATAGGAAATGTATATAAATAGGAATTAATTGGAAATTTCCATTGCAGAATTCCGATTAATCCTATTCATTCCTATTAAATCTTTTCCAATTAAATCCTGTTAAATTCATAAGATTGTTTAATTTTTTCTAAGTTCTTTTTTCCTATTGAATCTCTTAAGTTCCGATTGAAATTCAATTGGAAATGTCCATTAGAATCTTACGATCGAAGTCTTCCTATTAAACCAATTCAATCCGATTTAATCCTATTAAAATTATATTGGATTTAATAGGATTCAATAGGTTTGAATTGGAATGTTTAACCAGGAAGAATTACGTAAAATTCTTGTTGAAAAATGAAATAATAATTTAGTCAAGTAAAGACATTGGTTATTAATGCTGAGATTAAATTTATATGTTTCATGATAAAGGATTTAAATATTCAATTGCATATAGACTATAGTCAATTGAATATTTAAATCCTATATAGAAATTAAGAAACCAGTTGTATATACATATAGCTGTATTTATTTAATTGACTAGTTTTATATAGGTGATCGGTTGTGGAAAACCGATGTGTGGTTAATGTTTTGCTTAAAACACACTTTGACATAGGTGGGAGATATATCCAGGTTCTTCGAGTATAAATCCAGGTTGTTAGCCACTAGGTTACGCAACACACATTTGATTTGATATACCATAGTCAGATTTATTATTAGACGTCTATGCTGGAATGTATCAAATTTGCTTGTGACCCGGTCGTTTGCGTTTGTATTGAGTTAAGCCAATTGTATTTTAACTAGCAAACACATTCTAAAATTGCACTGACACTGTCCATTCTCGGTGCTCCAATGAACAAACAATAGATTCGGTCTGGAAGTAAAATATTTTTCACCAGCGCTCTGTATCCGAGAAATTTGTTCGATCAGCATATATGAGTTTAATTGCAAGATCTTAAATTAAAACCCTATAACGGTATACATCTTACGAAACAGTTTTCCAATGGTATCAAATTCAAATCTCTTTGTTGTAAATAAAAATTTATACAATCATAATCCAAAATCGAGCAAATATGTAAGATATATGTCATCAAAATTTCTAAACAAAACAAACGTTTTATTGTATTTAGTCTTACACCGCGAATAGTACACGAATTACAAAATAATAATAAACAATTCTTAGCAAATTACTTTAATTCTTTGTAGGTTACTTTTGTTTACATATATTTTATAATATTATTCGACGTAATATTATTTTAATAATAATGTTAAAAACACGGATAGATACACTTCAAAAAATTTAAAACAAAATTTACAGAAACATAAACAACAGAACGGAGATGGGCGGATGTTTTAGTCATTTATGACATCGATAGAATTTTTTTTGAAAAACGATAAATATTGCGGAAAAATAGCAAAACTATACGGTACGGTCTAATGTTTTGGTATTTGGCATGGCTTTATATAAAAGATTATGGAGATATACTTTTAAAACGATTTAACATTAATTGCTTTCATGTTAGACCACTTCAGCGTACTGCAAGCATAAACTACGATAAATGAAGTGTTGGGTTGCTTGAAATATATTGTATTGTCAACCATAGAGTTATCTATTTGGGGAAGCTTTGAAAACGCTAGAATCACGCTAACGAAAACGAAATGAACAAGCAGATCACTATGTAATTAATATGGGTATTCAGGTTATAATAATTACATTGCTACATCCCACTATGTTATTATATCGTTTACCCTATATTTAGTGTAGTGTTATAAGGTTAACTGTAAAGGATACGCAATTGATAGGCTAGGGGTAAGCGTAGATATTTAATGAAGCAGATTATACTTAAGAAAATAAAATTCATAAGGATTCAATAAACGCTGTTTATGAAATTTTATAACCAAATTATTTTCACGATTTTATAAATTTTTTTACGATATATTCTATAAATTTTTTCACAAATAATACGAAATATTTATAACATCTGTTTATCGTTTTACCAGCATTTGTAAAAGAATAATCGTATAACTTATAACTTTTAACTTTTTTCTGATAACTTTTTTCAATGCTTCATCCTATTCGTAAGAATAATAAATGGCATTTATATTATAACTAGGAGGTATCCCGCGGGCTGGGCCCCCCACCCTTGCCCCGCACGCAAATACACTCTTTGCTTTTTCATCTGGCTTTGAAAAAATTACTAAGTACTATCCATTATAATCCAACCTTTTCTAATCTATTCTGTGTGCACCTGCTGCTTAACTATAATTCTACAAAAAAAAAAACCATCGTGAAGTGTACAATGTATATACATACTATAAATTTTTATACGATCAATCACAAATGGCTGGAAACAATAATATGTATTAATAATAATGAAATAGCAGCATTTGTTTTTCTTTAGTTTATTTACAGAAAATGAAACTGCAAAAATAATGATGGAAAGCAAACTATCTCTCATATAAATAATTAATTTTCTTATTAATATCGAAATGATATAAATAATAAATTTGAACGAAATGGCTGAAAGATTACACTATCGAAAAATTTAAATGCCGTAAATGGAATTTTTATGAATAAAAAGGAATAATTTTTATTTGGAAGGGTTTTTTGTGAACAATTAAGCTTAAGTACATATTGGAAATCACTTGAATTTTGCAATTCGAAATAACTTTTCATTTTCTCTAAAATTCCTTTAGAAAAATTTTTTGTGTTTCGTCCCAGGATTCGAACTCACATTCATCAGAGACGTATGTTCAAATCCCATGGGTCTTACACAACTTAGCCACAGCAGCGATGACGTACCATATTTTTATTTTCATGTTCAGATAATTTCTAAATTGAAACTTCATCATTTTTCATATTCATATCTATGATTACATATTGGAAATTGCATTTCTTTGGGATTTTTTGTATTAAATTTCTAAATATTACGATGTATGAATTCATAGGATGAGAGAATATTTCGTCAACACTTAAGTCAACATTCTAATCAACATCCTAAGTCACGAGTGTAAAGTCATTATGGCACGAAACACAACAAAAATTTTTCTAAAGGAATTTTAGAGAAAATGAAAAGTTATTTCGAATTGCAAAATTCAAGTGATTTCCAATATGTACTTAAGCTTAATTGTTCACAAAAAACCCTTCCAAATTAAAAACTCCCCTGAAGTTGTCTATATTTCCTAACCAAAAATATAGCAATGAATTGACCATGCGTCAGATATTAAGTTTCGCATTGATTGGCAACAATCAATAATGACTTTACACTCGTGACTTAGGATGTTGATTAGAATGTTGACTTTAGTGTTGACGAAATACTTTCTCATCCTACATCGTAATATCTAGAAATTTAATACAAAAAATCCCAAAGAAATAATTTGTATGTTCTATAAAAAAAATAAACAGAAACAATAAAAAATAAATATAGGGTCCGCGTTGAACCCCGAACCTTTCTCACAACCCTCTACATCGACAATAACAACGAAATTTTGTACTGAGTTTTTTAAACAACATTTTATTAAATCGGTTTAAACTTTAAATTAATAAATATTTAAAAATTTATATTATAACACAAACTGTTTTTTGTCCCAAAAATATCAAATGTTTGCAACCTACATTGTTTTAAAAATTGTTAAAAATCTATATTTTTCTATGCTGCTATGTTCGCTGTTCTATAGAACAATTTTCTGGGTCTAAATCCTGCTATAATAGTACTACAAAGGGGAGTTAAGAAAAGCATTTGCTTACATACAAAAGCACAAGCTTACATACAAAATACAACTATAATTATTTAAAAAATTCTCTCTGAAATTTCTCATGTTTTTGCTTTAAACGATTTAAGTTTGTTTGTGAAGTATATTAATTACTATAAATCAAATATATAATATATAGCATGTTTTTACCTATATAGTTTCAAAAGCAAAATTAAAACTTATTACATATATTGTGACTAATTGAATTGAAAAAAAAACAGATTTAATTAAAACAACAACAACAACAAACTATAAATAACTTTAAAAAAAAATCCCCCCTCTAAATTTTGTTAAAACAATAACAAAAAACAATAATTTTAATGTTATTTAAAAAAATGAAAAAAAAAATTAAAAATGTACTACGTCATCAGCGTTACGACCGTATAGAGGGATAGACTCACGGCTATTATATTAAGGATTATTATATTATATTATAATATTTTTTTTCAGTGGAGCTCTCGGTTGGTTTCTAGTCTCTCATAAACAATTAACAAACAATTAACATATCGGTATCGTCATAGCCAATAGTCGATGATCAGCATGGAACTCGATGCTGTATAAAAGTTAAAAAAAGTTTTCAATTTAATTGTTAACAATGATGAACTACAGAGCTTTTCCAAAATGTTCCAATGATGTAATTACCAATAAAATTGCACTCCTTAACAGTTAATAAATTTATATTTCTACAGCAAGTTGCTATGGAAATTAACCGTTAACGTTGTAAGTTATATACATTTGTCAAAAATCTGTCCATGTTATATTTTATATATTTTTAATATTAAGTATACAGTAATATAAACAAAACCATTTCTAAAGTTTTGTAACATGTAGCTTTAAATTATTAACTGTTGAATTAAGATTTCAGGGAAAATACGGTTTAGCAATTCTAACAATTCACAAAATGAGTTGCGAATTTATGCTTGTTATCTAACACTGTTACGATTACATAATGATTGATTTGAAAAGTGTTCCAAATTTTGTAAAAGTTCTGTTAATAAAAAAAGACAGGGTGATATTTCAGAGTTTTAAAAAATGTAGTGCTATCCCAGAAAAATAGTGCGACTCTGATGCATAGGCTAACTTCACCACAGCTCTGGAAACAAAATATTCTGGTTGAGTGGTGAGCAAATATACATCAAATACTTCAATTAATATTCACGTAATTTTAATTTTAAAAACATAAATAAAGCTGTAGTATTCCAACAGACATAAATTCTGTTGTACGAATAGAAAAGTAAAAAAAATTAACGAAAGCTGAGATGCAGTACTGTTGTGAAGCGTCCTATAAATGCTTATGTATACCAAGTTTCACAATTCGATAATCAGGCACAAGTGTTATTGAGCTTTAAAAAAACAGGTGCTCGGCGAACCCCCCACCACTTTGTTGAATCTTGTTAAAATATAATGTAAAATGTCACTCACAATTAACATTAGCTTTAGTTAATATACATAAATACTTGTTCTTTACAACAACTTGTAAATATCTTGTATGCATACATAACTATATGCATACCTAACTATATACATTTACTTTATAGTAAATATAACAAATATTTTTGCATATAAATATCTGTTTATTAAACTAAATATTCTTTTATCGTTCATAAAGGAAAAAAACACAAATTGTGAAAAAAACACCAGTTGTATGGTGGCCCCCCAACCCTATGTCAAATGTACCCCAAAAGCTAATAAAATCTTTCTCATAAAGATTGAAACTTTTTACCAACGTTTCATGAAAATCGATTTGTAACTGTAGGCTACAGCAGTGTCGCGTTCTTTTTCTCGACAATGTTAACTATTGTTAACAATTGTTAACTTTCGTCGTTCTTTAATTCAATAATTTTAACATTGTGTAACAAAATGACGTCTTGATGTCGTTCCTAAATTCAATGTTAAACTGTCAAAAGTTAACATTTTGTAACAATTTCCAACTCATCTCCTAGACATAAATTAAAGAATGTTGTTATGTCAAATGGTATGTTGTGATCTATTTATCTGTCAAAATGTTTATAATTAAGGGATTCGTAAATACAATTTCTTGTTTTTGTGTTTCGCAATTGCCTTTTATTATATATAAATTAAATAGTTTTAATATATTTAATTTATGTGCTCAAATCGAACAAATTTATTTTTGACAGATCAAAAGTCTAATATTTTGTCGTTCTTAAATTATAAATCAACATTGTCGACAAAACTTAACATGACGTTTCAACACAATTTAATGACATTTTAACAATGTTAGAAAATGTTAAGAAAAAGAACGCGACACAGGGATAAACGCTTAAAAAAACTTTTCAACTGGAAGTGACAAACTTGAAGTTGGTAAGCAGAAACATTGGAAGCAGCACTAAAACCTTATATACCAAGTCTCAATATTGAAATCCAGGATTAGAAGTTACTGAAGATTCAAAGTTGCAGGTGTGCGTTAGGCCATTTTGGCCAATTTTGAAATGAATCCAGATTTCCTATTTTCGAGCTAACCTGGATCATATATACCAAAGTTTCATCTAGATCTTACACAGTTGAAAAAGTTACTGCAATTTTTAAAACAAGCCTTGCAATATGTGTTATGTAAAGCAAGTTATTATTAAATTGCAAAGCAAATGTTGCATTAAAACTAATTTAAATGCAAAACTACAAATTTTAGTACAACTCTAACATCATAATTTATTTTTTATAGAAATGGTAGAAGTTCGAAAGCAACTTGCTACGCTATAAGTTTGAAAAAAACTTGCAAAGAGCATTAAATTTAACCTTAAAGCAAGCTTTGCATTGTTCTATAATGAAGGTTTCCGTAGGACCTATATGTGTAGCAATTTGTATTACATATACAGCTTTTAGGTAGATTTCATATAAAAATCTACCTTTTGCAACGTGCTTCAACTCGGAATTTCGGAAAATTTTTGGTGCCAATCGACTATAAATGATAAGCGGAGACGGAAAATCAAATTGAAAAAAAAATTATATATATATATATATATATATATATATATATATATATATATATATATATATATATATATATATATATATATATATATATATATATATATATATATAGATAGATAGATATATAACGATATGAGGTATAACGGAATTATCCGGCACTCTCACGGTCGCAATTTTCGACCTACACCAAAAATACTTTCTGTGTATGTTGCGGCAAACAATTTCTTGGACAAGTTCGCGAGCTGGCTATATTGGGGTCGAGCGGGTGTTTAAGCGGCTAGAGTCTTAAAAGTCGAATAATCTAAGACGTTATAACCTTCGTTTGAAACATAAATTTTAAATAAAATTGATAAATATTGAAGATTTGATCCTTTTTTTATCATTTTTGTCAGATGACAACCTTGGCATTTAGGGTTCCTGAAAAATCAGCTGTTTTAAAAATTTACTAAACTTTGTTGTTCGTGATCTAGATGAAAATGACCAAGCTCAGTAAAAATGAAAACTTTTGCACACGTAGATACCAACTTATATCTATCCGAAACTTAAAAAATAAAATATGGAGGGGCTGAAATCTCACAGCTCTGAGATATCAAGACTTCGGTCTGGGTTAAGGATTTTGTCTTTTGATTTAGTTTTCGGCAAAAAACTTTTATGGGGACATGGTTTTTAGTTTTGGGCAGCGATGTATATCAAACATAACTTTTTGTTAAATTACATGTATTTTTTATTAGATTAGATTTTTTATTATCTGTTTAGATATGTATTACAAAACTAAAACGTCATAAAGTTACATTTTTTTTTCCAAAAAATTGGCTAAAAAATTAAATTAAATCATTTTTTGACACACTTGACATTATTTTTTTTGACAAACTTATAATGCCATAATTCTCTATAATAATAAAATTTTTCTAAATTCTAAAAATATTCCAAAAATCAAAAATTGAAACATTTTTCAAAAGTCTCAAAATATACTTTAAAAAATCAAAAATAATTTTTTTTTTTAAATTCTAAAAATATTGCAAAAGTTATAACAAAATCAAAAATTAAAACTTTTCAAAATTCCAAAAATATTTCAAAAATTAGAATAAAATCAAATATTTAAACTTTTTCTAAATTCCAATATTCCAAAAATTCTTAAAAATTCAAACTTTTTCCAAAATTCTAAAATTATTGCAAAAATTATTACAAAATCAATAATTGAAAATTTTTTCAAAATTCCAAAAATCATAATAAAATCAAAAATTTTAAATTTTTCAAAATTCTTAAAAAATTTCAAAAATTCTTACAAAATCAAAAATTGAAACTATTTTCAAAATTCTGAAAAATATATAAAATTCAAAAATTCTATTTGTTCCAAAATTCTAAAAATATTACAAAAATTATGACAAAATCAAAAATTCAAACATTTTCCAAAATTCTAAAAATATTGCTAAAATTATTACAAAATCAAAAAATATTGTAAAAATTAAATAAAATCAAAAATTCAAAATTTTTAAAATTCTAAAAATTTTCCAAAAATTATTACAAAACCAAAGAAACCTTTTTCAAAAATTCTAAAAATATTGCAAAAATTATAACAAAATCAAAAATTGTAACTTTCTCAAAATTCCAAAAATATTCCAAATATAAGAATAAAATCAAATATTTAAACTTTTTCTAATTCCAATAATATTCCGAAAATTCTTAAAAATTCAAACCCTTTCCAAAATTCTAAAAATATTGCAAAAATTATATCAATATAACAATAACTTTTTTCCAAAACTCCAAAAATTATAATAAAATCAAAAATTTAAAATTTTTCAAAATTCTAAAAATATTCCAAAAATTCTTACAAAATCGAAAATTGAAACTTTTTTCAAAAAGTCTAAAATTATATATAAAAAAATTCATTTTTTTTTTCAAAATTCTAAAAATATTGCAAAAATTATAACAAAATAAGTTTTCCAAAATTTAGAAATATTGCAAAAATTATTACAAAATCAAAAATACAAACTTTTTTCAAAATTGCAAAAATAAAACTAACAAATTCAAAAATTTCTATGTCCAATTTCATTTTCAATTTAATTTACGTCATAAAAACAGCAAAAATTTTTTTTCCAAAAAATTGGCTAAAAAAATAAATGAAACCATTTTTTGACACACTTGACATTATTTTTTTGACAAACTTATAATGCCATAATTCTCAATAATAATAATAAAATTTCATTTCAAAGAAATAATTAATTTTATTTATTTCCAAAAAATTGGGTAAAAAATCTTTCTTTTGACACACTTGACAACATTTTTTGTCAAACTTTAAATCTCAATAATAATAAAAAATAAAATAAAATTTCATTTCAAACAAAAATTCATTTTTTTTTCCAAAAATTGGGTAAAAAAATAAATAAAAATCTTTCTTTTGACACACTTGACATTTTTTTGACAAACTTATAATGCAAAAATCTAGATTTTGGTCTCATATACCAATCCTGACCATCAAGATTTCTCCAAATTCAAAGTTCCTACTCGTAATCACTTAAAATGAACGTTTTTTAAGCCAAAAATATGAAAATTTGCTGTTTTTAACATACTTAATGATTTTTTTGGTACAGTTATCGAACACAGCGTCCTTCCGGACCTGTCCCTTGAGTGTATCTATTTTCAGAAAAAAAAATTTGAAATCCCTTCAGCGGTTTTCCCTGCAGCGTAGGTAATGACGGCCGGCCGGACGGCTGGCAGACAGACATACATTTTTTGAAAAAAAAAGTCGAGAAATGCCAAAAAAGTGAGGGTAAGAATATCACTTTTGGCTCACGAAAGTAATACTTAGGTCTTTCAGACCGAAGTAATTTTATTTCAAACAAACAATTTTATTTTTTTCCAAAAAATTGGGTAAAAAACTAATTAAAAATCTTTTGACACAGTTGACAACATTTTTTTGACAAACTTATTATGCAATAATCTAGTTTTTGATCTCACATACCAATCCTGACCATCAAGATTTCTCCAAATTTAATGTTCCTACTCGTAATCACATAAAATGAACGTTTTTTAAGCCAAAAATATGAAAATTTGCTATTTTTAACTCACATAATGATTTTTTTGACACACTTCCGGTACAGTTATCGAACACAGCGTCCTTTTGGACCTGTCCCTTGTGAATACCTATTTTTAAAAAAAAAATTTTGAAATCCCTCCAGCCGTTTTCCCTGCAGTGTAGGTAATGACGGACGGACGGCCGGACGGCCGGCAGACAGACATACATTTTTTTTTGTTTGCTTTTTAGAATCAGTAGGTCCTAAAACGTCGAGAAATGCCAAAAAAAGTGGGGGTAAGAATTTCACTTTTGGCTCATGAATGTAATACTTAGGTCTTTCAGACCGAAGTAATTGTTTAAGTTCAGAGGTTGAGAACCTGGGGTTATTAAAACCAAAACAAACGCAAACGGCCTTGCTTTCATCATTTTCGAGTCTATTTTGATTAAACTAATACTAGCTTTTAATTCAACTTTTCAACTATAACATCAGAAATTTTCAGCTTTCTAACCCTAGAAGTTCCAATGCAATTAACATTATACTAACTCAATGCAAGCCCCTAAAACGCTATTTAATTACAATCAAATCCCAAAAATATCCCAATTAAATAAAATTTCTTTTGTTTTAGGTAGATTTCTTATAATTTTTTTTGTTTTCATTTTTTTTTCGCAATAAGTTAAAAAATTTGTTTTGAATGTTTGTTGTTGTTGTTTTGAAGATTTATTATTGTTTTGAATTAGGGAATAGTTTCTTTGGAATATTTGGAAGTGGTTTAGTTGAAATAAATATGTATATGGATATTAATTACATATTTACAATTGATAGATATTTGTATTATATTTAAGGTGTAAAGGGCAGTTGTGATGTAGCTAGAACGTTAATCCACCAAAGTATTTAATTTGTTATTAAGGAGTTTTAACCAATTTAAACAAAACAATTCGAAATTGCATTGACAAAGTAGTTTCCGTTTATGTATGTAGTTTGGTTGTTTGATAAATTTTTTGGATTATTCTGTTTCTAGTTAAATTTTTTATTTAAACTAATCTGACATATCCAACTCTATTTGTACACAAAGCTGTCTGGTCCCGAAATCTACCTATTTCTAACGGATATACGTGCCGCTAGGACTTTTTTGCTCTACTTATCTACTCATATTAATGCATTTTCGGATAAACTTTGAGTTATTATATTGTAACGTTTCTTAGCCGAGTTACAATTATTTAGTTCGATCACTAAATCAGGAAATTTAAAACACAATGGATTTTCTAAACGTTATAATTTTATTCGTTCCAGATTTTACAATAAAAATATTTCTCCTATTACTATTCCCCTTTTAGTTCTTCTTGTACTAACAATATTTCACCACTTATAATTCTTTTACAATTTTTCACAATATCACTTACAATAACTTTCTACTTATAACACTGTTAATTTTAACTCGCCTATATCACTACTAATATTTTTATACTTTTTGTATCGCTAACAATTTTATACTACTCCTATCCTCAAAAAACACATCTTATATATACTACATGAAATAGCCTCGATGGTACTGTAATGTTCTAGATAAACACACCCTTTTTTTCTTTTCCTTCCTTTATTTCAACAATAAGACGATCTTCAAATATTGACAACTAGGTGTGAAATCTATTCTTTTCAATTGTTTTTCGTTAACCATTCCTTATTCGATAAAACAAAACTTCCTATTAAATGTTTACTTTGGTTGCATTGTTATCTTTTATTGATTTTTATATTTGTAGGACTAACGAGAATTTTCTTGAAAGTTCTATTGTTGTTGTGTTCTATCATCTTCCGTAATCGTCACAATATGTTTAAGCCAAACTAAAACAAACATAAAACGTTTGTGTGAAAAGTTTTTCCCTTTTAAAAAAGCGCAATAAAACCGGTAAGACCGGTATATCGGTTTCGCAAAACTAATATTGAAATTTTTGTCCGACATTAAATAACCTACTAGACCAGAGTTTGATCTCTTCATGCGTTCAAAAAACATTTTCAATGTAAATGAACATATAGTTTAAATAAAACTTTAATAATACTTTATATTCTTTTTTTTTAAAGATTTCAAAGTAATAAAATTTAATGATGTCACAGACAATGAAATCTTTCATGCTAAGTTTTGTCAAAGCATATAATATGTAATTGGGATACCACTAACTAAAGCTATCACAACAGTACAACAAATTAATTCAAAGTTCAAACTTCAAAGTAATAAATTATTTAGAAAATAATATTTGAGTTTTTAGCTTTATCTTAGCTGCTATAGGAATATCATGCATTCTCGTAAGATAAGAAAAACTATAAATTTTTGTCTAACAATATTTCTATGTAAATGAGCGAATTTTTTCTTTGGTATAAAATTTCAATAACCGCATTTAGTTGGGTGTTTAATAAATACTAAAGCAAAATAAATATTTTATTAAAATTAAAGATTTCTATAAGATTTCATCATCTGGTACAGTGACGAAAATACAATGACAAAGGTTGTATATGGGTTATTATTGGTATAACTCGTAAATGAACAATGCAAGATGATGGTCGGAAATAGAACAAAACTGTTTTAAATTTGAATGCCTGGTGTTTATAAGGATAACTCCCCACCAACATTTGACATAAAATTTTAAAGTAAAAAAAAATGTTGTTTCAATTTTGTGATATTTACTTGTAATGAAAATGAAAATAAAATTTTAATGACATAGTCGTATCAGAGAGAAAGCATAGCTGTTAAATTTATGAAAATGACACCTTAATTTTAAATGAAAGTATTCTAAGTAGTAAGATCATAAGTTTGTCTCATTTTCAACACTTTTAATTTTTTTTTATCGTTACATTGACAAATTTAACAAAAATAACACGAAAGCTATTACATATATTATATTATATACTGATAAGTTTGAAAGTTTTTTAAAAACTGTTTTAGTGATGCTAAGATGTAAATTACTATATTATTTAATATCGTCATATATCAATAAAAACTAAATCTTAAATTCAAATAATTTATTGAAATAAGAATTAAATTATACAATTCAATCAAACAAAATAAAATTTTGTTTCTTTTATGTTTTTATTCTTATTTCTTCTTCCATGCGCTTTGAGCTTCGATTAGCGAGAAGTATAAAAAAAAACTTACATTAAAAAAACAAAAATTTTTCATTCGTAAAGTTTACGCGAAACGAAATGCACGTTTTATATATCTATAATTAACAAAAGCTTTAAAGCTAAATTAGTTTTTTATAATTGGCGCGAACATTTTTCAATTGTAAAACTTTTTTGGTATTGTGTTTGATTGTAAATATGTAACTACAACAACTTTTGCAAAAATAAAATTATAAAATAAAAAATATAATTTTTGTGTTAACCGTTAAAATGTGATTTGGTTTTTATAATTTGTGTCGTGTTAAAAAATCAACAAAAAAAAAAAAATAATATTTACAGCAATTCGTGTATTTACAAAAAAACTACAATACGTAAAATTGTCACGAAATGATTTTTATAAAGTAAATTATTATTCTTGTGTATTAGTGGTTTTTCAATTATTTTGGATTTTAAACGAAATACAGTTAACCGGATGGTTGACATTCATCAGTAATGGATTAATATTTTCTACAGATTTGGTAATTTATATTATAATAAGTTTTGTTTTAGACAAATTTTCTTAATTACAAAGCTTTTCATATTTTATTCTAAATTTAATTTGTTGTGTGTTAATTTTAAGTGTTAAGTTAAAATTGGTCCCGAATACTCTGTTTATTTTACTCGCAAGCCAGTAAGCTATTAAAAGATGAAAATATTTCTCTCATGCAAATGTTCTCAAGAGATTATCATTTGAATTGTAAAAGTTGTAAGGAAAAAATCTAGGTTTGGTCAAATAATTGTTGAGTACGAAGGGGTTAGCTTATAAATAGCTAATCATATAAGATAAGAAGCCGCCCCTTATATATATTGTAAAACGCCTCGAACAAGGTTTACTGTTTTCGAATATTTATTTGGTGTTTTTCCAAAAAGTTTGAGGTTCGTCGCTTGGGGTATAATAATTTTTTATGACTGAATGTAGGTGGCTCAAAAGAAAAGAAATCCATAAACAAAACGTTTTTAACTGATAAATTTTCGATTTAAAAAATTTGAATTTGACCAAATTTTGAAAATTTGAATTGCTAATCCTCCGGCTCCATGTCAAAGCTCAAGAGCTCTGCTACTGCCCTTGGATGGAACCATAAATCTTCCTTCGTCAGGTTGATTGAATTATGGTCTACATCGGGCGGTGTCTCCTCACACGCGGGACACTTGTCAACAGTTTTGGGCTTAACTCAACTTATGTAGTTAGGATGCGTGACCAATTGTCTTAGTTGCGATGGGGTGGATTTGGTCCTGCGAGACATCTTTGGTGTAGAGTTCAAGCCAGTTCTTTATGTAAACTCGTTGATGTTACCAGTTCTTTGATTAACTTTGACATCATGCAGAAAGCACCTTGCCGGCCTCCTTATGCCTCTAGGTGATTTAATTGTTAATAAAGTGTCATTGCAAGGATGTTGCTCTTTGTGACAGGCCCATTGATGTTGTTTAATTATCATTTCATTATATTCCCGGACCGGAAATATGTTACATTCCTCATTCAAGTGATATCGATGGGCCATAAAATGACATCCTGTTGCGGTTCGCAAGGCTGTGGTTTGTATTGTTTATAACTTATTTCAGTGATCAGAATTTTTGGGTGTCCGTATGCTTGCAGCGTAATTTATAATAGGTCTTCCTAGCGCTGCTTCTCAAGATGGATGGGTCTACGCTCCAGAATCACTCGTAATTCAACCGACCATGGAATATCACAACAATTTTGATGAAAAATGCAAATCTGTCGCTCCATCTTTTGGGTAGAGAAGTAGCTGACATTGACCTCACTGCTTCAAATACTTCTCGTAAAGACTGGTATTGAAAGAAATCCTGGACCAACTAAAACATATGACATTGTACAATGTGTAAAAACATTTTAATTTGTGTAATACCTGTAAGGAATGGTGTCACCTCAAGAACTACTCTGGTCTTCTCACACATAAGCAATAGACTCAAAACTATACATACCGTCATATTGTCAAACATCAAGTCAACACACCAACATCGCAGAAAGAAAAAATGGGAATGAACATGAATTCGGAAACACGAGTGATTTGAAAATTATGCAACTAAATTCCAAATTCCCTGCAAACAAGATCGACGGTATAATAAACTTTATGTGCGATAACAATATTCAAGTCGCGCTTCTTCAAGAAACCAAATTAAAGATCTAAGATTAGTGATAATATCTATTATTATACAATTATAAAACTGGATCGAGAAAAAGACCAAAAGACCAAAGACCATTTTTCTGTGTCGCAGGACATCAATATCATCCTTAAATGGGGAAAGCTAACCGGGTCGATTTCAATAATCTAAATTTCAAGCTTGTCTTTACTCACATAAACGCGACAGACCGGACTTTTCACCTTGCATTGATGAATCCCCAATTAACAACTCTCTATCGGCTCACATTCTCGGTCTAGAAGTAGATTACAAACTTTCTTGGGAAGACCATATTTACTCAACAGCCAAAAACACAGCTAAATGTTTAGGTTATCTGAGAAGAAGTAAATTCAACTTTATTCTTTCTGATTGCTGATTATATATAAAGCTTTTATAAGACCCCATATGGAATATCATCTATTATAAAATCTATTATATCTTATGTCTATATGGGGTGCTGCTCCGGTTTGTAAATTAAATGAATTGCAATTACTCCAAAACAAATCTCTGAAAAATATCCATAGACTTCCTCATACCTCATACCTCACTAGATTATATTATTTCTAGGAGGGCCCGGCGTGCTTGGCTACGCTTGTAAATAAAGTTTTTGCGTTTTAGCATATATAATTTTTAATTTTTCATTTTAAATATACGAATGAAAAATAATCAGAACTCTAGCTGATCAGTTCGGATATATGACAAATTGGCGATCAAATAAGTTTTCAAGTAAGCTTATTTGATCTCTAACTTATTTGATCGCTAATTTTTCATATATCCGAACTGATCAGCTAGAGTTCTGATTATTTTTCATTCATATATTTAAAAAGAAAAATTAAAAATTATATGCTAGCATTTCTCATTACCACTTTTGAAATCATTGCTTCAACGTCAACAAAATGTCTACGCAAAAACTTTATTTATAAACGTAGCGAAGCACGCCGGGCCCTCCTAGTCTAAATAAAGATAATATAAAAAAAGATGGTGACCTTGGTTTTATCATTCAAAAAAACCGATATATACAGTACAAACACATCACATGCAGTGCTGGGAACTGATAAACAACTGGGTATTATAATAAAATCCGGAAATGCTAATTAACTCTAGTTAATATTTATACTCCACCAGTAAGTAGTTGTGATACAGGTTATGAACCGTCCATCGAACATTTATTTTAAACAAGATCCTCCAATACTCGGTTATGTTTATGCACCCCATGATCTACGGCACTCAAACCTGAACACTGATTCAAGAGGCGAAAACATTGCTGATCAAATTGATGGCTCTAACTTTGGAGTTCTGAATGAACCACAACAAACAAGGACAACAAATAACTTTTACTCTTCTCCAGATGTCTCCTTTGGCAGCATGTCACTAATGCCAATTGCAGAATGGTGAACCAAAATTGCATTAGGATTAGACCACGTATTTATCATAATCACCTTAAGCCATTCCAAAAATGAAATAAAATCCGAGAATACATATATTTAACATATACAAAATACATATTTAACAAAGCAGACTGCAGGGAAAATTTTCCAATTTTGACTGAAATTTAATTCAGTAAGCAATTTTTACCATTTGACTGGACGCCATCCCTGAGAAAAAAATCAGAGAAATATTTAATAAAGCTAGAGCTTGCTACATCCCAGCTGGTAGAATTCAAAAGGTCAAACCAAATTTTCCACAGGAAGCGTGTATGCTTGCCACTCAAAGAAATTACATCCGCAAGGCAGACTCAACTGACTACTACTACTATGGTGTGAAAGAAGGTCTTAGTGTAGCAAGTGTCTCGCTTAAGGAGCATAATTTGCTCCATAATCTTTATTGTAGAGCAAAACACTCGTGAAGCGAAACAACATTTCTCATATTCACATATTTTTATGTTTACCTCAATGTTGTTTTAAATCCAGGACTTTCCCATCATTGTGCGAAACGTCGCACGCCAAGCGTTTTTACAATTTGTTTTGCTCGTTATGCGAATTACCCATTATGAAAGCTGGCGTTAAGCGAGGTTTTACTAGATTGAAGCCAATAAAGAACATATGTGTGACAATGTATGACATAATATAAGAAAATCAAAATAAACTACAGGCCTACCGCATATCATACGTCATACGTACAATTACTACGAAATATCATCATAGTTCATTTTGATTTCATTAATTTATTCTATGCCTACATTTGCAATACATTTAATTCTTTTTATTTATTTGTTATTAAGTAGTTATGATGTACTAAAATATCAGAGCCTCTTATTGCAGATGATAGAATGATAGAAATATGTTTAATATTCAATATTTACAATTTTTATTAAACTATTTTGATCTGTTATAATGTTATGATTTATTTGATTTTTAAGACTCTAGCCTCTCAACCACTGCCCGGTTTGGTCGTATCGCAAACATGTCCAAGATATTAGTTGGTCGCGCATTTCCAGAAAAAAGTTTTGGCGTAGGTAAAAAAATGCTCTGTGAGAGTGCCGCTAAATTCCGTTATCCCTCATATCGTGATATTTTTGTTTTCCATTTTCATATGTAGTCGTTTGGTACTATAATTTTTACGGAATGCCTAGAATATGCACTTTGCAATAGGTATTTTTCTATAAAATCTATCCTAAAATCGATTACAATGCATAACTATATTAATTTGTTTATTGCTTTTAAAAATTTAATATCGTTTTACTATAAACCACAGCACTAAAATGATATAAACAAACTTTTAATGATCAACTTGCACTTTGCTCTACTACAATCTCTACATATAGATTGCACGAATTACTTAATGGGTGGTAAATTTCAGTGAAGCACTAAAACATAATTACACAGTAATTTGATTTTTAATTATTTACAATAAAATCAAAAAAGTTCAAGTCTTCTATAAATTACGTAAAATTCATTTCACTTTTGCATAATTAAGCGTGGGAACTGTGCAAATCTTTCAAACATAGTTTTTTATTCGCCTACATATTAAAGTGTTACTTTATTACTGTGATTTGCGGCTTTAAAGTATCACTTTTCAACTATTTATTTTGTTGTCATAGCTACGTCCAAAAAAGTAAAAAGCATTTGTATTTGTTTAAATTCTATGAATAATAAAAATTTTTTTATTCGCCTATATATTAAAGTGTTACTTTATTACTGTGATTTGCGGCTTTAAAGTATCACTTTTCAACTATTTATTTTGTCGTCATAGCTACGTCCAAAAAAGTAAAAAGCATTTGTATTTGCTTAAATTCTATGAAAAATAAATTTTTTTATCAAAGCAACCGCAAATTCAAAATTTCATTATCCAATTAAAATAGTTGTTATCATTTGTTGTCATAGAATTTGGAAAAAATAATAAATATTTTGTCAAAGGTTACTTGTTCCACATATTTTTATTTTAAAATTTATGAAAATTTATAATTTTAATTTAGAACAAACAACTTTTCTTAAAATATTTTGCTTGCGGCGAATAAAAAATAGTATATGATGCACGGACGTAAGCTATTTTGGACTTAATGTGGGTGCAAATCTCGACTAGCGCCTCGATTTGCAAACTCCACATCCGTCCAAAATCTTTAGCTTTACGTCCTAGCATCATAATGTACTACTATGGTTTATTGCAAACGCTTTTTCTACTGAATTCGTAAAGTTGATTTTTGATGCATAGGAAATTAGAATTATAATAATGTATTATATTTTCTTTGATTATATATACGAAGGAGTCGTATTTCAGAAATAATAAAAATTAAACTATTTTTCTATGCTCGTACATTGGTTATTCAATAAGTTGATGTTATCGAACTATGAAATCTATTTTAAATTGAATTAAAGAAAAAAAAATATGATTAAACGAAATTGAAACTAAGAAAGTGAAAAATTTGCAACCACATCTACTCCAAAAATTATTATTAATTTTTAATTATTGGATTAATAAATTTATAAGATAATTACTGTACTTTCCATTTATTTCACATCGTTCAAATTATTGATTACAGTTCACTTATAAATAAAGTAAGATTAAAACTTAATAAGGTATAAGAAATTGGATTATGAATTAATTTTTGATTGTTTGGCTATGTTGCGAAAGATGGAAATGCCAAAGTTTTGAATATTTAAGATGTTATAATCGAAAAAGTTTTAAGAATTTCTAAGAAAGTATATTTCAACAAACGTATTATTTCACCAATCTTCATCTGCATTAGAAAATATTGAAAACTTTCTTTTCATTTTTGTTTATTTTTCATAAGAAGGTCTATAACCTCGACTTATTTCAATGATCTTTTATTATTGTCATTTTATAATTAAAATATTTTAAATAAATATTCATTTGAATTTCGATGATTATGTCAGATTTGTTTATTGTGTTAATTTAAGGCAGCAAAAAATGATGAATTGTGATGAGATAAACCATAAGTTGTTTGCTAGAGCAAATTCTACTCTTACGATGTATAAATTTGTTTAATATTATTTTGTTAAATTCGAAAGTAAAAGAAAAATTAGAATCAAAATATTATAAAATAAAATATTTTAATTAACAAAAAATTGAAAATTTAAATAAACTTATTTTCTGTAGGGGTATTGCATAATTTTAACATAATTTGCAATTATAATTTGACGGTTTAATAAGTGTTAATTTTTATGCAATTTAACTCTCATTTTTTATAATATAGAATGGTTTTTTTCTATTAAATTATAATACTTTGCGGACCTATTTCTTTTAAAAAGGTTTTGCCGATGGTCGTATATAACTATTTTGCTTTATATAATGAAATTTTATCAACTAACGGTGATCTCATTATTTTTTCTTTTGCCTTCCTTTGGCCGTCTTTTGGCGTTATTATAAGTTGCAATTTGTAATTGGAGCAAATAAAAATAGTTGAAATAATAAAAATGGTATTGTTGCATTAATTAGGACGCTCAAAGCGGAAGCAGAATAAACTCTAGGCTGTTTTAGAAAATATCGTCAAGAGTATTTATTAGCTGTGGTCGGCTTGTTAATCTAGGGCACTCCGATACCCTCGGATACTTTGAATAAAAATACAAATTATTACAGATTCGTCGATGGTGGCCGGGATCCAGATACGCGAAAAGGAGTCATTAAAATCAGCATTTGCTGAAATCTTTGCTTTTGCATTTAGTCGATCGATCTAGTTTTGAACCGATAAGAACTTTTTATTACACTTTAAAAAAGTATATCATTATCATCAGGGCTAGTCGACTAGATACACTACCAAAAAGATTTTTCGCTATATAAACCAAAATTGGCCTACTACTTTAGCGAAGTATAAGAAAACAAAAAAAATTCATAAACATAATTTTATTAGATTCAGGTTTAGTCAATTTATTTCTTTAGTTGATCACTATTGTTGTTATACTCTAACCAAGTTAGAATTGGATAACAAACATAGATCGGCGAGAAGCAGATGACCATCTTCACTTGTGTCTATCGACACATTATTTACAATCGACACATTACCTAGTCCGACACATTATCTAGTTGGCTAGCCCTGATGAGAATGATATACTTTTTTAAAGTGTAATAAAAAGTTCTTATCGGTTCAAAGCTAGATCGATCGACAATTTTGTGGATAGTAAAACAAATTCATAAATTGCACACCATATTTTGTTAGATTCAGTCTTGTTATTCATTGTGGAATCGATGAAAGGTGGACTGTATTGATGATTGTACTGATACTGGTTGGCACATTAACTTCCAACACAAACTTAAGTTTTCACGATGTGCAACTAAGATTAGTCAACAGATGAAAGTATGCAAGACAGCAAAAGCCAAACATATAAACTTGATGAAACTTGTGTATTTAAAAATATAACTCTATATCAACATACAGGATAACATAAATTAATATTTATGATGTTCATCAAGTAGGACGGTACAAAATGATAGCATATAAAACGATGAAACTTGTAATGCTATTCATAAACTTATATCAGCAAACTGGATGACGTATATTGATAATTATAATGCTCAGCATGCAGGATGATACAACAAATAGCTTATAAAACGACGAGATTTGTGTTATTGTTCATAACCTTATATCAGCATACTGGATGACGTATATTAATAATTATAATGCTCAGCATGCTTTCTGGTACAAAATAATAGCACATAAAACGATGAAACTTGTTCTATTATTCATAAACCTAAATCAGTAAACTGGATGACGTATATTGAAAATTATATAATGCCCAGCATTCAGGATGATACAACAAATAGCATACAAAACGACGAGACTTGTGCTATTGTTCAAAAACTTATATCAGCATACTAGATGACGAATAGTAATAAAACGATGAAACTTGTACTATTATTCATAAATTTATATCAGCATACTGGATTACGAATATTAATAATTATATGCTCAGCATGCAGGACGGAAATAAATAGCACATAAAATGAAGAAAGTTTAGCGATTTATTTGATGTATATGTACTAATGACTATGACCAACTAGATCCAGAAAATCTTAATGATTATGGCGTATGACAAACATGCAAAAGAAAAAAGTTTATTAATATATAACCCCATGGCGAATTTCCAATGTATACACCACCATTTGTTTTTCAAAATTTATTATCAAAAAACTAATTTAAACAGTTTGTAGATGATTTAGCAGATTTTTTACTTAACACAAAACATTAATCAATTATTTAAATACACTTAAAGCAATAATTTATAAAAGAAAAGAGCGTACTGCTCCAAATAATTTGTTAAATAATAAGAAGTAATAAGAACTAATAAGAATATTACAAAAACAATCCTTTATATTGAAACAAAAGTCTCCATGCCACGTATGAAAAATTAAAGAAAAGAGAAGTCAAGTTTTGACAAACTCGAAAATCTCGAATATTATAATTACAATAATGACGAACGCAGTCGAATTCGCTCTAATTTAAATGTTTGAATGTTTTTTCCGAACACATTTACCGTTTACTAAATTAACATTTGTGTTATCAGGATTGCTTTGATAAACATTTTCCTTAATTATATTATATTTAATTATAATATTATTTCTAAATAATTTAACATTTAAATAGTACTTAGTCAATTAAGTAGAATTATGCAATTATGGTGTTAATCTATTTCAATAAACCCTTGAAATTTGTAGTGTTTGTTTTTTGATTTTAATTTAAAATTATTTGATTTTTCGGATGAACTATTTAAAATTTCACGATAATGCGTGAACATTCATGATGGGATAATTTCCATCGGAGTGATGTAATATCACAAATAATTCATTGAATTAATTGTAGATAATGTGTCGATAGACACAAGCGAAGATGGTCATCTTCTTTTCGCCGATCCATGTTTGTTATCCAACTCTACCTGGGTTAGAGTATAACAGCAATAGTGATCAACTAGAGAAATAAATTGACTAAACCTGAATCTAATAAACATGTGTTCATGAAAGTTTTTTGTTTTCTTATACTTCGCTAGAGTAGTAGGCCAATTTTGGTTTATATTGCGAAAAATCTTTTTGGTAGTGTGTCTAGTCGGCTAGCCCTGATGAGAATGATATACTTTTTAAAAGTGTAATAAAAAGTTCTTATCGGTTCGAAACTAGATCGATCGACAATTTTGTGGATAGCAAAAAAAAATTCATAAATTGCACACCATATTTTCTTAGATTCAGTCTTATTATTCATGATGGGATAATTTCCATCGGAGTGATGTAATCTCACAAATAATTCATTGAATTAATTGTAGATCATAAATTAACATAATTTAGTGAAAAGATGATACAATCAGCAGACTACTCAAAAACCTCTCCATTTAGCGTTTCGAGAAAATATTACAAAATCACAAATTCAACTATTTTTAAAAATTCCAAAAATTTTACAAAAATTAAAAAAAATCAAACTTTTTCAAAATTCTAAAAATATTGCAAAAATTATTACAAAATCAAAGATTGAAACTTTTTGCTAAAATTCTAGAAATATTGCAAAAATTATAACAAAACCAAAAATTGAAACTTTTTTCAAAATTCCAGAAACTGGATCAAAATCAAATATTTAAACTTTTTCAATTTTAAAATATTCCAAAAATTCTTAAAATTCAAACTTTTTCCAAAATTCTTTAATTATAGCAAAATTATTGCAAAAATTATAACAATGTCAATATGAATCAAAAATTGAAACTTTTTTCAAAATTCCAAAAATTATAATAAAATTTAAAATTTTTCAAAATTCTAAAAATATTGCAAAAATTATAACAAAATCAAAAATTAAAACTTTTCCAAAATTCTAAAAATATTGCAAAAATTATACAAAATCAAAACTACAAACTTTTTTCAAAATTCCAAAAATATTTCAAAAACTATAACAAATTCAAAAATTTCCATGTCCAATTTCATGTTCAATTACATTTACGTCATTCAAACAGATAAATTTTTTTTCCAAAAAGTTGGCTAAAATAATAAATGAAATCATTTTTTGACACACTTGACAATGTGTTTTTGACAAACTGATAATGCAATAAAATTCTCAATAATAATAATTTCATGTTCATTACATTTCATTTCATACAAATAGCTAATTTTTTTTGTTCAACAAAAATAAAAATCATTCTTTTAACACACTTGACGTTATTTTTTTGACAAACTTGTAATGCCATAATTCTCTATAATAATAAAAAAATTTCATGTCATACAAATAATTAATTTTATTTTCTCCAAAAAATTGGGTAAAAAAATAAATAAAAATCTGACACACTTGACCACATTTTTTTGACAAACATCTAATGCAATAATCTAGTTTTTGATCTCACATACAAATCCCGACCATCAAGATTTTTCCACATTTATCATTACTACTGATTATCAATTAAAATGAACGTTTCTTTAGTAAAAAATATGCAAATTTCCTTGTTGTGAAGATTTTTGACACACTTCCGGGACAGTTATCGAACACATCGTTCTTTAGGACCTGCCTAATGAGTATACCTTTTTTTCGTAGATAATGACGGACGGACGGACATACACTTTTTGATTGCCTTTTTAGAATCAGTAAGTAGGTCCTAAAACGTCGAGAAATCCCAAACATTTTTGGCTCGAGAATTCAATACTTTGGTTTTTCAGACCGAAGTCATACAGAAGATAGAATATAACGAGGGTAATATTAGAAAAGGGGAGATGAATGTCAACAATACCGTAGCGTATATCAAAACAATGGATAGAAGCTACAAATTAAGATGAGGAATCGTCAAAATTACTTAAATTAAGACTGACCAGTCTAAAATGGTGTATATAATGGCTTCCGCAAATGATTAATCATCCCATAACGTTTATTCAAGTAGTGAGATTGACAAGAGGGTATTGCACTCTTATTATTAGGGTAAAAACTGATAGCAAATGGCGGATGTGATAAATAAACTTTACAGAAAAAAAATGTCATGTACCCATAATTTAATAGAAATGAATCAACAAGCAGTCGCAGAATAATTTAAATCAAAACAAGAAGATGCCATGCCAATCAAAAACACCCATTTGAGGAAACTTGGAAGAAGGTTCTACGTCATCCAAATTTAATGTAATGGCATTTTAATTATGCAGTCAACTGGACCTTCACGGACGACCAGACCTCTTACTACAAGATGTCGCCCAACGTGGGGCTCCAGAGCGACAATGATTGGGTCTTTGAATCCAAACGGGGTTGTTTTGGAGATACCGCGAACGCTGAGTTCGAGTAAAGTTTTTATTCGTCAGATGCTGGATTTTGTTGGCTATTTGTGGTTTTTGTCAATAGCATCCCACCCTGTGAATGTTTAATCAGGTTTTGGTTCCTCGGGTGAAGAGAAACTCTACAGTGCTATGCTTATTATTAAAATGTTTCCATTGTTTTCTATTTTCAGTCTTTAGAGCATAGCTTGTTAGGATGTTTTTGAGTGCAATAGTCGTGATCGATAACAGAGATGTTATCGTCTGTTTTTCGTGCTTTGTCATTGGTTCCAAGGCAACATTAAGACTAACAACGTTTTATCCCTACAGGTTGTTTGAGTGTTAGTATGGGGTGGACAGGAGCACGTATGTTGGAAAATGCTAGCTCTTGGTTTTCTACGCCATAGCTAGACCTCATGTGTTTGCTGGTCGGACTAATGTCATCACCTTAACAGCCTACCAAATGCCCATTAGCAATTTTTTTTTTTATAACCGCCTAGGTTTTGGAAGTGGTTGAGCCTGTAAGCCACAACTTTTCATTAAATTATTTGGAAAATATTGAAATAAATTTTTTGAATTTTGTTGAATTTTAAAGTTTTGTTGCAAATTTTGAACGGTAAGTAAGTGTGCTTTTAAGTGTGGATTAGAAAACATGCATTATATACCTATAAACGTCATCATCGTCATGACCAAAAACTTTGGGGAGACCTTAAGTATGGCGCAGGTCTTGAGCAGATAACAAGCAGCTAGTTGAACATTAAAACTGTTGAAGTATCTTTACAAATGTAGTGAGTACTTCATTTCGTTTCATATCCTGTCACTCAAACATTCCAGACAATCGCTAACAACAGACACAAACCTATAAAAATCAAACAAAAAATTCAGGAAAACGTTTAAGTGAACCACAGTTTTACATTTTTTTATATCTTAATGTATAAGATAATAAATATAAAATATATCTGTTGAAAAAAACATAAGATTGTAAGCCAAATCATAACATCAAAAAACTATCTTAACAGACTTAATCAGCAAGGGCTAAGAAAAAAGTAGATATAGTCTCAGGAATAGATAATAAGAGTGTCAGTCCCATCTAATTTGGCCCTTTAACATTAATAATGAATCTGGTAGATGATATTATAAAAAGTAATTTCCTAAATCAGAGTGATGCTACTATAGTAGATTGTATTACTAGTGCGAATGCGTTTTTCAAACAAGAGTTAGTTTGCGGCAAATACCTTGAGTTTGCATAATCAAGTGCAACAAGTGCATAAAATTTATAAATATTTATTTAATTGTTCATATAATCATTTATTTAACAAAGTTATAAACAAATTTAAGATTTTTAAATAATTAAAGTGCGCCATCTTCGTTGTAATAGTTGTAAGTTATACTAGCTCGAAAAAATAAACATAAGAATCCAACTAAAACAACACATAGTAATCCAACTGAGCTGTCAAAATTGTGAACTTTGAAAACCTAAATGAATTGTTTTTTCTTGCAATTCAAATGATGCAATGTGTTTAAGTTGTTTTTACTACATGGTAAGTTATTTAAATTATTATTTTAATATTTTAGTGCTATAAAAATATTACATATAGATAGATATACGGATAAATTTAACTACAAATCTCACATGCAGGCGGCGTGCTAGCCCGTGCACAAAATATTTTGTGGTCATATGTGCGGAAAAGTAGTTTTTTCTTGTATTTTGTTCTAGTACAAAATTACATATTTCTTATGCATGTGTTACAAAAAATTAATTATTGAAAAATTTAATCTATCTAACAATTTGCCATAGTACAAAAAAAATTTAATTACCTGCAATTCAATCCTTGATTCACAATGGTTCTTAATTAAACTTACATTGTTTTGTAAAATTCTATGTGTATCACACAATCTGTCTTATAAAAAATGACTACGAACCGATAGACAATAAATTCAACAGAATTTTAGTCAGATCGATTTATAGCTATAACTAAAGTATTTGAATAAGTTTTTAATTTTTGCGTTTGTTGGTATATATAATCGATATATAAAATTTCTCATTATATCACTATATCAAAAAATAAAAAATGGGTATAATTTTTAAACGTCTTTTAATAAATAATTAATTTGATTTCGGTAAAGTTGTGTCTAATTAAAAAAACTAAAAAATTACAAACTTTGGTGAACTATTTATGTCTTATATATTAAAATGTTAAGTTAACTAGATTAATTCATTTTCATAATTTATATCAATATCTTCAAATGAAGGACTTTCATAATTAAATTAAAGATAATTTAACTGTAAGACATGGCAAATTTTCATAAAATTATACTTCCGACTATATTAACAATTTGTGTCGTTTTTTGAATTATTTCCTGACAGTTTCAATTACAAGAATTTTTCTTTTGAATTGTATGTAACAATAGCAAATGACAATTTCATCATAACACATGAAACTAATTAATCTACATAATTATCTCACTGCATGTCACATAAAAAGATACAATTTCATATACAATAGTTCACAAAGCAGGTTACAAATTGTACAATTCCATTTTATTAAAATAAATTACATATCTTGAGTTTCACTTTTATTCTGCAATTAGTTAATTGCAACTAAAGCGGTTTCTACAAAGTTATAAGTAGCAAAATTATAATTATTATAAAACACATGAGCAAAAAAACGGAAATTAAAAGACAAATTACGATAAAAGTGTGGTGAAGAGATGTTAAAGATGAGGTGTGTATAATAAAGTTTAAAGTGGTAATGAACTTGATTTGCATAACATATAAAATTAAATGAAATAAATTTTTAATATTCAAGATCAATACAACTTATAATTAAATGCGATTAATTAATTACGTTTATAAAGTTATTCATTTGTTAACAACTGATAAACACTCGATAGTATATCATAAAAATAAAAATTAAAAATACATAAATCAATTGATATAAAAATGAAATCTTAAATTTGTCTTAAGTTTTAAAAATTCCGTTTTAAAATTTAATCATTATAACCGTTTAACCGAATATAACAATTAATAATTACATTAAGTTCAATTAAAGAAATTTTAAATTGTAAATTGAATAAAAGAATAATTTTAAACGATATCGTACCGAGATTATAACTCTTATATTATTATTTTTAAGTTTTGATTGTCTTTTTCAAAGAAATATGATTTTGTATTAATAATCGATTTATGGAAAACAAAATTGATTTAATTTTTGTCTATTATTTGAATTAATTTAATTTGGGTCAATAGAATTTATAATTATTTAATTCTTTTACCAACATTGCAAAAAATTGAAGTAAAAGTATGATTTTGTTTTTCGAACAAAAAGATTTAAATCAGATTATTGGAATAAGAATTTGTGACTGTGAACTAATTTTTTTTTAAATATTAAACGGAAAAAAATTTAAAAATTACAATCAAATTTCTGCTTTCTTACATTTTCATCGATTTAATTGTTTTTGTTCGACAAATGGCTGTAAAGTTTAACTTTACTGCCCCTTGGAGTAGCTAAAGTCTTACTTTTTAGCCGGCGGTTGCAAAAGTAACACCATTTTTATTTTATCTGCCGGCGACTGTAAAGTAACTTTCATATTTTTACGGTGGTTGTAATAGTTATTTACAAATCGAGGGCTGAAAGTAGAAGATTACGCCAGCGGTTCATATTGAAGCCTGACGCGAAGCGAGGGCTTTTATTGAACCAAGGGCGTAATCTTCCTTTCAGCCTGAGTGTATGTACAACGTTTTACGCACAACTGCACAACTTTATTGTAATATAAATCAATTTTTGAATTTTTTAAACTCGCTAGACATTTTGAAAATTATGCTAAACATGCCTTGATTTTCTCTATAAACTTCATACAATAATTTATTTGTTTGTTCTAATTTTATGAATATTTTACGGGTAATTATTTTACGGGCGGTAAAGTAGAAAAATATATTTATGTATCAGGTGAATTATTAGATGTCAATTACCTTGTGAAACTTACTAACCCTCGGGCCAGAGGCCCTCGGGTAGTAAACGTTTCCCTCGGTAATTAACATCCTTATAATTCCCTTGATACCTAAATAACTATTATGTTTTACTGATTTATTATAAGTTGTTTAGACCTTAGTTACCGATATAATAATGACATTCTTAATTCCCAAGGGAATTATAAGAGGGAGTTATGGATTCATAATAGACCTAGTTTTCATTATAAATTTTTGTTTTGTTTATTTATAAACAACATTATTTACATAAAGCCATAGTAACGAATAACAATAACCCAGCAATACAATTTGAAATGAAAAAAGTATATCCGCTGCACGTATATCCGCTAGAAATAGGTAGATTTCGAGATCAGACAGTTTTGTGTGCCAGTAGAATTTGATGTATCAGATTAGTTTAAACAAAACAAACTAATTTCAAACAGATATCGAACAAATTTTAAAAAGAAAATTAGCTACCTACAAGCAAAATTATATCTATCCAATTTTGCAACAAACAAATATCAAATCTACCACAGAACATGTGTGTGATAATTTATGACACAAACCTACTCTATATCATATGTCGTGCAATTACTGCAAAATATCAAAATAGTTTCTTTCTAAGAAAAAAAATTAATTTCTTCTATTCAAATCTTTTATTTTTTGACTGTTATAAGGTTGACATTGACTGTTATAAGGTTTTTGGAAATTGTAGTTGGGGATTGTTGCAAACTTTTTTGTTGAAGCCAACAAGTCAAAAACCTCTAACTGCAGAGGTTTATATTTATCAGAAACGGATTAAAATGTTTCCACAAATTCTAAATTTATGAAGATTTTAAAAATATTAGTATCCAAACGGCCGTTATAACGGATTAAAAAAACCACTTTTTTTTCTAGTATAAAGCCTATAGTTCCTTAACCATGTGTCAGATTTGTCTGATTTACGAACTTGTCCAAGATATTAATAAAACACACATTTTTAAGAAATGTTTTTTGATCTGGCTCTACAAATGCAATCGTGAGAGCGCCGGTTGATTCAAACGCATTTTGTGTTTTACAAGCTTTTGTGTTGGAGCCGTTCACTCAGAAACCTCCAACTGCAGAGGTCTTTTTTTTGAAAGAAACTGATTAAAAAGGTTTCAAAGATTCTAAATTTATGAAGTTTTTAAAAATATTAGAATCCAAACGGCCGTTATAACGGATCTAAAAAACAGAGTTTTTTTCTGGTATAAAGCCTCTAGTTTCTTAACCATGTGTTGAATTGGGCTGATTTACGAACTTGTCCAAGATATTAACAAAACGCACAATTTGAGAAAAGGTTTTTTGATCTGGCCTAATAAATGCGACCGTGAGAGTGCCGGTTGTTTCAAAAAAAAATTTTTTTTTGCAAACTTTTTTGATGGAGCCGCTCACTCAGGAACCTCTAACTGCAGAGGTCTAGTTTTAAAACAAATTGATAAAAAAGATTCCAAAAATTCTAAATTTGTTAAATTTTTTGAAATATTAGTATCCAAACCCGTTATAACGGTTTTAAAAAATCAATTTTTTTCAGAAAAAAGCCTCTAGTTTCTTAACCACGTGTCGGATTTTGCTGATTCACGAACTTGTCCAAGATATTAATAAAATACACAAGTACAGAAAATTTTTTTGATCTACCTCAACAAATGCGACCGTGAGAGTGCCGGTCGTTTTCGTTATATCTCATATCGTTTATATATATATATATATATATATATATATATATATATATATATATATATATATATATATATATATATATATATATATATATATATATATATATATATATATATATATATATATATATATATATATATATATATATATATATATATATATATATATAAATTTTTTTTTTTTTTTGTTTTTTTGTCTCCGCTTATCATATATAGTCGTTTGGCACAAAAATTTTTCCAAAATTCCGAGATGAAGCCCATTGCAATAGGTAGATTTTTATATGAAATCTACCTAAAACAACTAACTTGATCAATTAAAACGGAAAATCATGCTATCAAATACTTGATAAAAATAAATGTTTTAGTTTAATAAATGTTTTAGGTAGTAAAACATAAAATTATTAATATTTCATATAGCAACGGGATTTTATTTTACGGATGTAAAGTTCAACATTCAGCCACGATAATTAGGATGTAAAATGTGTTTTACGATTCGTTTGTGCGTAAAGTAATTTTCGTATTTTTACGGCGGCAGTAAAGCAATTTTCATATTTTTACGGCGGCAGTAAAGTAAAATAACATATTATTAATTTGTTATTCATATTTTTAATTAACAGAGGCATTTCAGTTCATTTTAATGAATTAAAATCAAAAAAAATTAATTTCAGAAAATTTATTACCTAAAACATATTTATAAAAAATTTGATGCATTAATTTAATATTTTTAAACAAATTTAAACGTTTGCCGAAAAAATAGTGTATTTAATTCGGAGCTAAAGTGACTTTTTGTGTTTTGTCTATAATTGTCGGCCTCCCTACGGTCAACCGTCAAACTATAGACTCAACACAAAAAGTACAACTTTAGCTCCTAATTCAATAATATACCATTTAGCTGCTAAGTTACTTTTCGTTGTTGGTTCTGATTTTCAGGGTCCTGAAAGATAAACAACAATTGATTAGGTTAGGAAATCATGAGGTTGATATACCCTATAGTATGGCGCATGTTTGGTTGGTTATATAGTTTTTTGTGAATGATTTTCTAAATGCTGAGATTGCCATCATAAGCATCTTTCAGATCAACAAAACTAATGTGAAAAGAGCAGATAAATCAAAATTCTAGATTTGTTTGAGTGACAAATCTGATATATCAGCTTCTATGTTGAATATACCGTTGGTAAATTAAGTGGCGTTCAATTAAATGAAGGACAAGAACAACGTCTACCATCCATCACAACCACCGTTACAAAGAAAACCGCTGGAGCGATTTAAAAAAAATTTGTTTCCAAAAATAGGTCAATTTAATGGTAGGAGCTGAAAGGACGATGTGTTCAATAACAGAGCCGGAAGTGTACCATACTATTTTTGTGCCAAATTTGTTGTTTCAAAAACATTAATTTTAAGTGATAACAAGTAGTAACATTAAATGTGGCGAAATTTTGATGGTCGGTATTGGTATGTGAGACCAGCAGCTTGATTATTGTATTGTAAGTGTGTCAAAAAATACCGTTAAGTGTGTCAAAAGAAAGATTTTCATTTATTTTTTTAGCCAAATTTTTTTGATATTTTGATTTTGTTATAATTTTTGCAATATTTCTAAAATTTTGAAAAGTTGTACTTGTAGGGAAAGAGGGGCCAAACGGGATATTTAAGGTTTTATGCCCAATGAAACTTTCCGTATTGTTTTTTCAGAATTAGTTTTATTTCAATAATCATCTTTGGTATAATCATTCTTCTTATTTAACGTCTTTTTAAGAATCTAATGTGTTACTATTAAAATTTACAAAAAATAAGAAGTAAACATTGTCCTTTATTCCCATCTTGCTCCACCTATTGGGAAAGATGGGGCACTCCTATGGGCAAAATGGGGTACAACTAAGACATTATTCATAGGTGAAGGCTGCATTTTCATCCTTATCTTTTATACCGGCGCAGCTGCAGTGTTCCTATTTTTTGCATGCCGAAAAAGCAATCCAGCCTTCATTAGAGTCCAAATATAATGCATTCTAAGCATAAGTACTTGTAACTTACTGTAATTTATTCTTATTCAATTCGATGAAATAGTTAAGATTCTTTGCTGTAAGCTATTACTTCACTTAATTTCACGTCTTGCCCCTACCTATCGTATCTCGCCATTCCCTTACAGGTCATTCTGAATTTAAAAAAATACTGGATAAAAGCATTGAGCAACACACAGAAAAACAAGTTCTTACCTGTTACCGAAAATATTTTCACATGTGAATAAATTTAAGTCTTGTCTGAGATGTTATTACTTCAGTACACTTGCATGACTAGATATTTGCTAGAAACTGTTTTATCTAAAAAAACAAATAAACCGCGTGGTGTTGTTGTTAATGCACTTCGCCGAGTAATGGCTAATATGGCTGCGCGACGTCAGGTGGTAATTCATTCATCTGATTGGTTAATTCTTTCGTAATTTAAGCTGAGTATAGCCCGTCTTTCCCACCACATCTTCCGCTACATTAACAAAGAATTTTTTGTTTAATATATATCGCTGCCCAAAACTTAGAACAATGTCCTCATATAAAAATTCTTAACCCAAACTTTAAGTCTTGGTATATCAAAGCTTTGAGATTTCAGCCTCTTCCTAATTTTTTAATTCAATTCATATATTTCTTACTTGTTTCTTCAACAATTTCTGACAAGTTTTTGCCAATTTTTGACAAAACTTCAATTTTTAGGGTTTTGGAATTGATTTAATAATTGTTACGGTTTTGGAGCCTATTTAACAGTTTTTCGATGTATACACTTTCGAACAAAAATTGTGATTCAAAACTATGTTTAATTTATCAACTTTTAGATTTGCTTACGCTCTAGAGTGTCGCAAATGTATATGTATAGTGAAAACTGGCGCGTAGATGTAATTTCATGCTGTAAGCAGATTCATCACAAACTTTAGTTATCAAACATCATGGAATGTATTTAGTTCAATTACTTTTATAAGCAAAACCACATTCGACCACAGAGTCACAAAATTGATTTCATTTATTTTGTCTGAATAAATCTGCTCACTGCACAAAATTGTCATATATAACACAACTTCAAATAAACACAATGAATGCAATCATTCGAAACATTGCACCGATATTAATAAATATTTTCTTTTTTTAGTGTTTCAAGCGATCATTGAAAATTAGTCTTATTTCGTTCACAAAGCGATCACGGCTAGTACAAAGAAGTTTATTGGCACCATTCATATATTATTCATATATTTTTCTGCAAGGCTTTCCGTCCACGTTTAAAATTGATCATATTCATTTGAGCACACAATATCAGTCACATTTTCGTTCGACAAGAATAAACGAAAAAAATTTTTTGCAGCCATCGATAACAAGTGCAATGGCAAGCACAAGGCTTCTAAAGCTGCCACATTTTCTATTAAATTAGCCAAAACATTCCTTGAAGCTGAAATTCGTTTTTGGAAACTGTCATAGTTCCGAAAAAAAGCAGGCAAAATATTGAAGGAAATGTTTCCGAATTTAATCCACATTACTTGCTTGCGAGATTATGGGAGATTATCAAATCAAAATATAACTACGAGATTATCAAGGACAAATATAACTACGTTAATAGATTGATCGCCGTGTGGAGATGTTGAAGGTCGGCTGGGCCAATTGTGGTGATATTGAGGTCCGGCTGGGCCAATTGTGAAGATGTTGAGGTCCAGCTAGGCCAATTGTGGTGATCAAATTCGTGGTGTGTGGTAATCTATATAGTACAACTACCGGGTTGCGTCAATTGTGGATAGTTTAGGTGAACGGTTGTACCAACTGTGGAGAATTGGAGATTGACTTCGTCAATTTTGGTGTGGTAGGTACCGGTTGTGCCAATTGTGGTGCCTTTACAAATTCTACCAATTTTGGCGATTTAGTGATAACTCCCTCGGTTACTCTTCGTTTCTTTTTATTTAAATGTTTAATGTAAAAAATAGTTACTCACTGTGCTGCTGTTTATCCTTGCTGTTTCTGTTTCCTTGAAGGTGTGTTGTTCTTGTTGTTAAAAAAACAGAGTTTGGTTTTCATTTAAAGAATTCACACTTATTTTATTGCATAAGGATTAATAGCTTTTTTTACGCTATGATTTTTTCTTTTTAGAATTCGAGATTCTTTTTGATTATTTTCTCCAGAGGGAAGAGAATATATTTTTAATAACAATAACTTTTGCTTTTTGATTAATTCAAGATTTTCCAAAAATAACGGGTAATTTTTTGAACACTATAATCTTTAGAATTCGAGATTTTTTTTAAATATTTTCCTCTGAGGGAAAAAAATATATTTTTTAACCACAATAATTTATTTTTCACTACTTGTTGGATTAGCTTTCTCCGTTAGCTTTTTCCACGACTTTTTTTTTCTAATGACCGGTTTCGCGTTTTATGTTAGACTCTCGATTGGTCTGGACTCTGATGGTTCAGAGTCCAGCCGTTACGACCGTTAAGGCTCCCGTATTTACATTTACCCTCTGAATGTTACAAATTTTCAACTATATATAGAAAATTTGTTAACATTCAATTAACATTCAAAAAATATAAGTAATAAAAATTATTACTTCTTCAGCATTTTTGTTTATATAAAATTAATTTTTTATTAAAAGAATTGAAAATTGGTTGTTTCAGTTTAAATTAGTTTCCTGTGAAAACCGGGAATTTATAAATCGAAATATTGTATTACAATGTATTTGGAAAAATTTTAGTCATGGATTACAACAACAAGATTTTGGTTATTGGTTTTGATTTTATTAGTTTTGATGGCAAATTTTATAATTATTGGAATTTTTGTCTTATTGACAATTTTTAATAAAAATTATTTGATTTTCTGGTTATTAGGGAGGAAGTGTGGAATTATGAAACATTTGTTATGTTGATTACAATGTCACATTGAAAAATTTGTTTATTGGAAATTTTAGTTGGCGTGTGTATAGAAAATTTTAGGGTTTTGATTTCTTTTAGTAAGAGAGTTTGTGTTACATTGTAACTATTTTCAATTAAGAATGTTTAGATTTGGATTGTTTAGATTAAGATGCTTGGATTGTTTGTTTGGATAAAATATTGATTCGATTATGGAAATCGATATTGGTTGGTTTTTAATTAATAAGATGCTGGTATCTTACATTGTAGTTTGTTTAATTAAAGTTTGTTTATTATTGTTTTTATTTTGTTTTTGTTTTTAGGAATTATATTGAATGTTTGGGTTTATGTTCGTGTTACATTGTAGTTAGTTTTAATTATAGTTTGTTCGGCTTTAGGAATTAGTATGAAACGCTTGGTCGTTGGTTTATTGAGTGGCGTTGGTACGCGATATGTAGTGGCTTCGGTGTAGGTCCACTACAGCCAGCATGAAAGCCTGACTTGTAAAATTATATAACCGTCGCCAAAAATTTTGTGATTTGCCGATGATAGCAAATGTAATTGAAATAGATGGTTGATTGTAGCATTTTATTATGCAAAAAAGTATCATATTAGTCTGTCATCAAGGAATTTGCACTTGCTTTAGACAGCAAAATTTTGACAGCGGATACCAAATTGAAGAAGACGAAAACAATACATCGCTCTATAAAATTCGACAATATAGGTATATTTTTGCCCGACATCTTGCTCGTTTGAAAAAGATGGAATCACAGTACAATCGGAACAACTGACAATTTTGACATCCGTTAAGAATAAACTAAGCGATGTTGAATTGAAAAAGCTGGTATCAGTAGAGCGCTCATTCTCAACAAATGTAGCTAAGATAAATTTCATTGAATCCAATAATTGACAGTGGATGACAACAGAAGATGATACTGAAAATGAATAAAATAAACTTATTGTAAAACAACACATTCCTGAAGAAATTTTTTGTCGCCGCCGTTAATTTTTGCGGTTTTATTGGAATAAAGTAAAAATTTTAGCCCGTTTTTCTTAACAATTCCAAACGATTTTTCCTTATAATTTAACAACAATTTTTGACTATTTCATTAAACAATTTCTAGAGGTCCTATTTAAAAAATACATAGTGTGACATACATAAATTCATAGTGTGATAAACACATAAATAAATAAATTCATAAATTCAATTCTCATAAATTCATAGTGTGATAAAAATAAACACAAAACTAACTAAAATGTGTAAAAGATGTTTGCCCTAAAACAAATATTTTCTTGACCGCCGTGATGTTTGAAGTGCTGCTACGAAGCTCTATAAAATTATAAAAATTAGCAAACAAAATAAATATATCAGAAAAACTCTCAGTATTCAGTGACAATAATATACTAATAAATTTTAGGCTCAGATTGCAAAATTAGAGGAGGATTGGAGAATTAGAAGTGGAGAATTGCAAAATTAGAAGTGCCCTCCTTTGCTCTCTTTGTCGATGTCTATGGATTGCAAATATAGTTCTGTGGTTGCTATGTGGTAGAACTTTTGACATAAAATGAAATCTGATAACAAAAATAATCATGACCATTTATGGCAATGTTTTACTCATTTCACAATAGCCAAAAACAGTTTAGCTCTGGTTTAGATAGCAATTGGGAAAAATGCACTGTCTTGCGTTTTCTATTCTTCTGTTTTTTTGAGCACAGTTTGTACCATTTTAGACTTCTGTTATTTTGGGTTAACCAAGTTGTTGATGGTTTTCTGATGTAGTTACTATCCTATGACTTCCTCTTCAAGCTGCCGATGGTTTAATGGTTTATCCTTTCTTTGATTTTTTTCTGTTTATCAGATTTAAAGACCTTACTGAGACCTGTATATGATTTCTGATTTTTTTTAAAGATTTTCATGTATTTTCATGAACCAGCAAGTAGAGTAAACAGTAGTTAAGTCTAATATACAAATCTTTTTTGATGCCGTTTACAAGTTTTTTCATTATTGTAATTTCATCATCAATTCATTCAGTTTTATCAGTTAAACCTTAACGGCATATTGGAGTGTGATAAGCTATTTAACATTTTCAAAAAATCATGAAAAAAGTTTTTTAAAGAAAACCTGAAAAGACCTTTTTTCCGACCTGTGTTTGAGCCCCGACGGGCCAGTCAACCTGACACACTTACCTATCCACATCTTCTGATTTTGATTTGGTTATTTACAACAATTGGCTTGAAAAGTTGCTCGAAACCACACTACCAATTTCTTGATTTAAATTTAAAATAAGGGTTCGTCGTTTGTGTAAGTTCCTTTAAGCATTTTTCTTATTCTTTTCTTCAGAATAATGAAGACTTTTTATCTGATATTTACACAACAAAAATATCTTGGATTAGCTGTTAAAAATTTAAATTCAAAGAACGAACTAAATATTTAATTAAAAAAAATTCAATTACAGGTTCGTCACTTGTTCAACTCTTTTTTTAACTCAATAATTCATTAATTTCAAGTATGTCCCAGTTTAACGTTTTAATAATAATTTTAAATTTACCATGCTACCAGAAAAAAACGAATATCAAGATCAATTACTCTCAACCTAAAGCAAATTTCATTACATGACCGAAACAATAAAGTTTAAAGTGAAATTACATAAACTAAAGCTGCTTGAAAAGTTGCAATGTTTTTCAGATCTAAACACTAAAAATATCAACTTATTTGGTAAACTTTCAGACTTAGCATTGTTTGGATTTCAACAAAAAATTATATTATGATAAATTTATAATGATTATATCGTGTTTACAATAGCGTACATATTACAAAGAGACAAATGTGTAACAAATTGACAGGAAATTATTTCGTGTTAATGTGCGTGAGCTATGGAATCCAAGTAATTTTATTTCTACTTTGAGTCATTTAAAAATCCGTTTAAATCTTAAGCAATTCAATATTTAATAAAATTATCAAAGAAAGTTATTTTTTCCAATTTCTTTAAATATTTCTTAAAGACTATCAACACTACTACACAATTCTCTTCAAACAAATTATTTTATTTTTTTTAACAAAAAACCGAGAAAAAATTTAATAATCATAATAATATACAAATAAATAAATAACATGGATTTCTTTATGCTAAGCCAACCGTCTACAAATAATAAAAAAAGTAAACAAATTAATTAAAAAAAAATCTCCTCCGAAGAAATCTTTGAATATATAAAAATTATATCAATAAAAATTCATAAACTAAATTAAATTTGTATTTTATGTTAAGTTAATGTTTTTTTTGAGTTAAGAGGAAGTGGTTGAATTATTTTAGCTTAATAACCTAAAGTTACGTTTTCTGTCTTTATTGATTTGTCTCAATTTGTAGGGAATAATAGAAACAGATAACTGCATTCGTAATTCAAAATACATTTCCAAAACAAACAATATACCACACCATACAAATAATTGGGTTAATAATCTTTTTCACACTTTTCTTAATTACGTGCAGTTACGAAAGTTTTGTTTTTAATTTGATTATTTATTTGCAATGATTTGTAAAATTTCATATTTTTAAATAATAAACAGAAATAAAAAAATCTTATATTGCATCAAATCAAATGAGACCTAAATTTTATATTGCTTTTGTATTTTCTTAAACAAAAATTAAATTGAAAGATTTAATAAACTTAAAATTTAATTTAGTTGTGAGAATTCGTTTAATTGTTTTTATTTTGTAAAACTTTTATACGAATTTGAATTTATTTTTATGATTGCCTATTGATGCAAAAATTATTGAAATTCTGTACCAATCTGTAAAAACCAAAACAAAAATATTACTTTACTTTTATTTAAAATTTTAATTTTTGATTGAATTAAAATTAAGAGAAATTTCGTTTTTGTTATTTACGTAGGCAGATAACAACTCTTTTTTTATCGTAAAATATTATCTCTTGAGGGCAAGCAAATTATTTAATTTCACTTTTTGACAAATGTCAATAAGTTTTCATGACATTATAATTTTCACTTAATTTTCTTTTCTATTTCTAAGTTTTTGCTCTGTTAGTTATAAAAATTGATTTAGTTTTTTTTTTTGGAAAATATAAATTCAATTTTAATTTATCAATCAAAATTTTAATTAATAAAATTAGAATGGACTGAGACAAATTGAAAAAGAAATGTAATTTATTATATTTTTTTTATTGTGAAAATGTTTGTCTCATAAGTTCTTATTTTTTGGTTTTGTTTAGTGGAATTAATTGGATAATTATTTTTCATAAAAATTAAAGTCAATTTGTTTTTTTATGAGTTACAGAGGATTCGAAATTTATATAAAATTAAATACATTTTAATTAAATTATATTCAACATGTCTGCAATAATTTAATAACCACAACTTTACCGAGTTTTTATTGTCAAAACTTAACATGTTTCATTTTATGATTTAAAAACATAAAATTAAAAATTGTTGTTGTAATGATATAGACCATCTTAAAAACAACTTACCGTATTTTTGTTTTCGAACTGTTATTATTATAAATTTTTGTTTAAGTTAAAACAAAAATTGATTGATTGAAATGATGACAGCGTATCTTAAGTAGTTGTTAATGTTTGTAATTTTGGTAAATTGTTGAAATATTATATCGATTTTTATATTTATCGTGTGTAGAGTAGATTTATTTTGACACACAATTTGTTTTATTATTAATTTTGATTTCATTTGAGATCAGTAGGCTAAGTTGGAAATTAAGTATTGTTACCAAGAAATTAGAGAGGCGTGAAATATTTAAAAAAATTGAACTAAGATGTAGGCAAAGACTTTTTTTTGGGTTATGAGAGCCCAATGTAAGCTTTATTGTGGTTTGTTTTCAATTTAAGGTGATATTGAATTTCGTATAAGACTGACATTTTTGTGATCTCGTGCTCCTCATTCATCTTGAAAGGTATCTGACATGCAGGGTTTTTTGAATAGAGAAATTTTGTCTATTTCATACTTCAGTTCATTTTAGGTTAAACCCGTGTTGCGTTTATACTATCTTCTTAGTTTTCTTTAGAGAGCCAAATACTCTTCTACTATAAAAAATGCAGCTTCATCTTCTTTAAAACTAACTTACCATTTTGAATTATTATTTTCTCCACCAAGGCCCTCCATTATATGTTTTTTTTACGTTCACAGGTTCTTTTATTGGTCCACTGAGAGTTGACACGTTTCGTTTCCGACTTGCCCACTGTGACACTTGGTATTCGTATATTAATAATATTCTGTTATTAAGACTATGATAATACACGGATTTAGAATACTCCGGCACTATTTAATACTTGAGAACTCAATTTCCAAACAGTACAGAGCTTTTAAGTCAGCCCGTCTATCACTACAAATATTTAGAATCTTGCTAGACCACTTTTAATTTAGTTTTTTGCGCCTTATACCAGTAAGTGATTCATTTGTATAGATGTCAAAAGTGTTAAAATTATTTGTCGGAACATGATCAAAGTCATGACTCCATTTTCCGCCAAAAGCCCTTTAATGTTGCACACAGAATTCTGCTGTGACTTCTTTGGAGGGAATATTTATTTGTCAAAAGCTCTTCAATGTCAATCAACGGAGTAAGAATGATTGTATTTTTGAATTTATTTTTTTAATATCGCAAGTATCTGTAAAAGTAGGGCGTCCGTGGACCTTTCTACTTCAGTGAAAAAATATGAAGAGAAATCGATCAATCAGAAACTTTTTACCTTGCAATTGCTTGATTTCTCCATTTTTGGGATAATGAGGAACCTCACATTTCTTTATGTTTCGGAATATACTTAACTAAAAGAGTAATAAGATAAGGAAGTCGATGTCCTAAAATTTGTCAGCATTGTTGCTCTCTAATCAAGACGCAGATAATGGGTACCCAACCATTTCCGATTTTCTTGAAACTACGGTAATCGTTACTATAATAAAAAAATTAAAACATGTTTTTATTTTTTCTTCTTGTTGTTAGTAAATCGCACAAAGAACAAATATGTCAAACTTTAATATATTCAAATTCCTTTTTTTGAAAGCCAAAATAATGCTTGTCTGTAATTTTAGTATGTTTTGGAATAGTATATTATGTAACGATCATGTAATGTTGGTTATTAATACACGAGCATTAACCGGGATACGAAACGAGCCGAAGGCGAGTTTCGAATGTTTTATGCGAGTGTATTAATAACCATTACATGAGAGTTGCATACGCTATTTTTTCTACACACGATAAATAATGAAGAACTATAAATATTATATTTATATTTGTATTGAACACAATAACAGTAATTACTCGTATTTCTATAAAAAAATTTACAAAATTGTAATTAATGGTATTACCTCGGGTATTACCATGGATATAGGAAAACTATAAACATTGTTATGATGCCATATTTCAAACCATTACTGTTTCCGGTTTCAATCATTTTTTTTTCTGTTTGTGCCTGATAATATAAACACACCTTAAATATTTCTTCATGAATTATTTTGTGAGTTATTATGTTTTCGTCTATTAAATTTGATAATAGTATATTTATATTTTATGTAGCTGTTATGATGCCATATTTTGAACCACTACTGTGGTGAATTTATATTCCGACGATTGGTGTTTGTGGTTGGTGAAGGGCGTCGAAAAATTGAACGAATTCGATGCGTTTCACCAACTATAAATACCAGCCGATAGAGGCCCTCGCTCTCGTAGTCGATTATTTGTCTGATTACATTACAGCTGTTGTTCTGTTTGACGTGTACGTGTTAAATGTTTTGTGTATTTTTTTTGATTTTAATATAAATCGAAAGAATATGATAACTAATTCGATGATAAAAGATTAACGTAGATAAACCATAGTTAATGTAGTGATAAACAATTGTATTATTTATTGATACGTGTTAATGTTAAGGAAAAAGACAAACAACCGGAAAGGTTTGCCGATTTATAACTAGTATCTTTTTTGGTTATAATTTTGTTTGAAAAAAAGATACTCAGATTGTTGGAATAGATATTTAAACTAGTATATTTATTAAAAATGTTTTTTAAGGTGTGATAAAAAGACTGTGAAATAATAAAATCATAATTGTATTCATTTCAAGTGGTTGTTATAATTCTGTGATAGCTAATGTTTTCAAAGTGAAATGACCCATTGACTGCGTCGGGATAATAATTTACCGCATGCTACAATTACATCCTGTGTGCTGAATATTTTGATACATTTCCGTGGTAAACATTTTTTTGTTATACATTGTCGTCATCCAGGATGCTGAGTAATTCGATACATTTCCGGAAATACCAACAATTACTGCTAGCATCAACAAGTTTTTTTTGATTGTAACAACTTTTCAACATTGTCGTCATCCTGAGTGTTGAATATTTGGATATATTTTCGGAATATCAACAAGTATCACTATCATCAACAAACTTTTTATTGTAACAATTTTTCCAACATTGTCGTCATCCTGCATGCTGAGGAATTCAATATATTTCCGATAATACCAACAACTACTGCTATCATCAACAAGCTTTTTGATTGTAACAATTTTTCTCACCTGGGCCTGAGTGCTTAATTTACCAACCGATGAACTTGATGAGGAGGAACGAGTAATCGAGCTTTTGGAGCGGGATCTGGACTAGCCATGGGGTGAGTCATATTCTTTCTTTATCTTTATATATATGGGTATGTATGTATGTATGAATGTATGCGGGTGTGTAGGTGCGTGTGCTTATAAACATAGGATGTGTATATGAGATGTGAAGATTTAATTAAATTATTTTATTTCATAGTGTCTTGCGTTATTGATCTTTGGAAAAATTTATAAAAGATTTGAAGTATTCACAAATTAAATAAAAAAAGTTCATTTCGTAGATTAATTTTTTTTATTTCATCTAGATTCATAAAATGAAATTCTGTAAAATGTGATGACATCACTAAACTTAACCAATCACAAGTAAATTATTTGGTATCAGCCCGGCCTACAGCTGAAACTATGAAAAGAAGCTGCCGATGAATAAATATTGTTTATAAATAATCTGGCAGCCGATGACTTAGTTACTGTAGGGAAATGAAAGAAAAGTATATTAGCTTATTTGTATGGTTAATTTCACTTATTATTAAGTCGTTCAGTTTTTCTCATGTGTTAACCAATTAGAGCTATGAATATTTTTGTACTTGCTTATCTTTTTTGATATAATCATCATTTCGTTAATTTTTTTTTGTAACTGCTGCTTACTGACGCGATTTTTCTGTGTATGAATGTGTGAGTGTATGAGGTGCGAGAGCGTGTGCATGTGTGATTAAAGATGGGGTTGAATGTGGTGATCGCGGTTTTCTTCACGTTTGGGAGGTCACCAGAGTCTACTCATTTCACTTCGCTTTGGGGCTTACAAATCCCACTAGGTGCGCAGCCTGCTATGCCACTTCATTTTTGTCCAATAAAGCAGCTCTCCGTTACAACATTCTATTTATATTTATATTGAACATAATAATTGTAATTAATCCAATTTCTTAAAAATATTAAGATTATCTATTGAGCAGTTTGAAATGTTTATTCCAGGTGCCACTGGGATAAAGGAATCTGGAAGTGGAAGGATTATTTATATTTATTTCATTATTGCTAGGCTCAATAGAGTTCATTATTGTATTGGAAATGCTGATTTTATTCTAAACCGAATTTTCAATGTGGTATCCGCTACTGAATCAGATTTCCAGCCCCCATAACGTTTTAATGCAGTAATATCACCACCGGCATCAACTTATACGGTTGCAGATGTCCTTCGAAAACAATGCCTTTTATATAAGTCCTATATTCGTCCCTGTATGGCGTACTGTTGCCAAGTTTGGGGTGCTGCTTCTGTTTCCATCTTGGCACTCTTGGACACTGTTCAAAAGCGATCCCGCGAGATCCCGCGCTGTCATACTGGCAGATTGCAGAAAGACTTTTTTGTCCGAACTGCATACAAATGGAACAGTTTGCCGGAATCCTTAGTCTAAGGTGACTTCAACCCGCAGATGTTTAAAAAAAGCGTTCATCAACACCTTAGAACGCCAGTTGTCGTGGGGCCTAGGTCTGGATCTAGGTCTTAAAAGGTATTTATGTGTTGTTGTGACACATATTCTAAACCCTATTACACAAGTCTTTTTATTTAAAAAAAAAAATATAAATTTGGATCAGGCAGATTTAAGTATGTTGCTATTTGCTTCCCTAAATTAACCAATTTATTAATACCAAAGTTTTGAATTGTGTATTTGCCAATAAAATAATTAACGAAAAAAGATGGGGTGGGGCAAATTTTCGGCCGTAGATTCATATATTTTTTTTTCTAATTTCATAGTATTTGTCGATAATTGTAAATGTTCGTTGTACTAGTTTGTTTGTTTGTTTTAGTTTCTACCACATATTAACAATTGAAATTTCATTCATATCTTTGACATTTTCACATTTTACTTCTTGTACTTTATGCCTTCGACATGCTTCCATTATTCCAAAAATCATTGCTACCTAAAACAAAAAAATAAATTAAAAAAATACAACAATAAAAAATAAAGAAAATAAAAAAAATAAGAAAGAAAATAAAAACCAAGATGACCTAGGCTAGCTTCGAACCCACGTCTCATACTGTAGTCTAGTTCAAAAGTTCAAATCTAGCGCCTTAGCCCGATTCGCCACGAGTTAACTTACCAAGTTTTCTTGAAAGTAATGAAATATATCATGTATGAGTCGAATGGAAAATGTAATCATGACAAAACTTTTAAAAATGCAATGTTAGGACGTTAGGTAGGTAGGTTAGGTAACTTTTATTAATAAAAACCGTTCGAAGCACCCATTCGTCGATAAACGTTTTTATTTGTTTAGGTGAAAATGTTTTTGATTTTTTGCAACATATCATTCGGACTTTCGCTTTAATAAAGCTTGTAGCTTCTTATATTTAGAAATGCCTATATTATGGATAATATTCTTGAAAATAAGCAATCAAAACATTTTCGGAGAAAGTCGAAATATTATTTGTATTTCTCCAGTCTATAAACCGGTGATATAGTTTTTCATACACTTTCTTAGATTTTTGGGGTAAAATATTTTGTACTGTATTTAATGCTTTCTCCGATATGTGTGGAGGAGTTGTTGTGGTTGTTGTAGCGACGATACGGTGTTACTCTGCCGGCTCCATGTCTAGATTCAGGAACTCTGCTACTGCTCTTGGGCGGTACCATAAACCTTCCTTCGTCAGGTTGGTTGGTTTTCCTGGACAATTAAATAGGTGGTCTGCATCATGCGGGGTATCCTCACATATGAGACACTTGTCAACAATGTTCTGGTCAATTCTGTTTATATAGTTATTTAAGATGCGTGACCAACCGGATTTTAACTGCGCTAGAATGGATCTGATGCTGCGCGGTAGTTTGACCTCTTCCGCAGCGACTTGTGGCGGCTTGCTCTTGAGAACTCGATTTGGAACGTAGAATTAGACAATCTTTAGTATAAAATAGGTGTCCTATGGAGGGTTCATAACCTATATCACAGATGGTGGTATATAAATATTGACTAGTGTTATCTCCGTATTTCCGGATTTTATTATGATACCCAGTTGTTCTAGGTGATTATCAGTTACAGTACAATGTGGTTGTACGGAAGATAACGGTTTTGTGAATGATAAAGGCAAGGACCCCACCTTTGTCCTTCCTTCTATCCAGCTTTATAATTCTATAATCACAGATATTATTACTAATTTTAGATATAGCTTTTAGTTTGGTTTCTTGTAAAGTCATTATCTTATATATTAATACGCTAAAAAAAACTTTCTGGAGCCTAAGGCTTTTTTATTCGCAGATGGATTCGTTTCAAATTTTCAATGCTAACTGATATTAGTGTAACTTAGGTCTTAAAGATTTTTCACACAAATCGGATCATAAATAAAAAAGTTATAGATGAATTAAAATGTATGTTTCAATATAACGGCCTCCTCCTATACAATATCAAATGGAATTGCCCAAGTCTTTTCTTTGTTTTTTTATTATTATTTTCAAATTCAAAGAAATGTTGAAAAACCAAATTCAAAGTTATGTTGATAATAATTCTCTTCTCTATAAATTTCAATCTGGGTTTAGAAATGGACTCAGTACTAATTCAGCAATGCTTAAAGTTATTCATGATCTTTGCCTTGCCTTTGAAGAGAATAAAGTGTCAATAATTTGTTTCCTTGACTTCAAAAAAGCTTTTGATCTTGTTGATCATATGTCTCTTTTGTTGAAACTAAGAAATAAATTCAAATTCTCAATCAGATCTTGTAACTTTATTAAATCGTTTTTATCTAATCGCAAACAACAAGTTTCTATTAATAATATTCTATCACATCAAGTTGAGATTAGCTCTGGTACTCCTCAAGGTGGCATTTTATCTGCTTTATTATTCACTATTTTTATTAATGACCTTCCTGATTATGTTGACATCAATACCCATCTTTATGCGGATGACTCTCAGATTTATTGTTCTTTTCCGTCTGATCAATTTAATTTATGTGTTGATAAAATGAATGCTTCTCTTTCTTCTATTTCTGATTGGACAAATTTGAATCATGTTTATGTTAACCCATTAAAATCACATGCTATGATTATTAGCAGAAAGAAAATTAATAATCCTCCTCCCATTTTATTTGATGGTAATGTCATTAATTATGTTGAAAAAACAAAATCATTAGGTTTAATTCTTAATTATGATCTCACTTTTGATGATCATGTTATTAAAATTTGTGGTGAAGTTAACAGTTGCTTAGGGATGCTTTATCAATCAGTTAGTTTCACACCTGTCAATTTACGTTTGAAACTTGTTAGAGCCTTAATAATACCCAAATTACTATATTGCTCAAATATTTTCCATAATTGTTCAAGAAAAAGTTGGGATTTACTAAATGTAACATTTAATAACTGCGCAAGATATATATTTAATCGAAACAGATTTAGTTCAATTTCTACCTTTTCTTTTCAAATTTTAAATTGTTCTCTTGAAAATTATCTTAAATATCGTACTTGTCTATTTTTGCATAATTTAATAAAATATAAATGTCTAGACTATCTTTATGAACTTCTCATTTTTCCAAGATTTCAACGAAATAAGTTACTGAAACTTCCAAACAGTTGCCTTTCTTCACAATTTAGATCATCGTTCTTTGTTGAGAGTATTAGATTGTGGAATAATCTTGAAGCAGGCATTAGAATTCTTGAATCAACTTCTGACTTCAAGAGGAAATGCTTGCTTCATTTCTCCTCATGTTAAGGGTTTGGTCATTGCACAGAAGTGATAATCAATAAGTTTAGGCTTTTTGAACTCAAATTACTATTTATTAAAGAAAGCAGTTCATTAATGTCACCAGATTGATTTTGTTACATTTTCAATAATTCTTTATTTTCACAATTATTTAATTCTTTTTTTTTTTTTTTTTGTATTAATTAATCAATGAATAATTATTAAACTTAGTTCACGATAAACTTCGGTTTAAAAAGGAATTCCTTATGTGATACTACACTGTATAAATAAATAAATAAATAAATAAATAAATAAATAAATAAATTTCAATTTAGTTTATGCATTGATTTAGGAGTGTATAGACGTATTATTTTTCTTTGTTTTTTTATTATTATTATTAGTGAAATGAATGTTGTGAATGAATGACAATGGTATGAGTGAGTTTATTTTTTTTTATTATTATTTTTCTTTGATTTTATTTGATTTAATTATTATGGTGTTAGTTAATGGTGAAATGAATGTTGTGAATGAATGATAACTAGGAGGGCCCGTCGTGCTTCGCTACGCTTATAAATAAAGTTTTTGGGTAGACATTTTGTTGACGTAGAAGCAATGATTTCAAAAAGAGGTAATGAAGAGGTAAATGCTAGCATACAATTTTTAATTTTTCTTTTTAAATTTATTAATGAAAAATAATCAGAACTCTAGCTGATCAGTTCGGATATATGAAAAATTAGCGATCAAATAAGTTAGAGATCAAATAAGCTTACTTGAAAACTTATTTGATCTTCGCTAATTTGCGAAGCACGCCGGGCCCTCCTAGTTGTCATTATTGCACATATAGTTTATTATGTCATCAATTTTGTTTATGAGACCATTGCAATTTAATTGCATTACTTTCACATCGCTTGGGGTTTCCGGATGTGTGTTCATTCGCATTGTGTTCTGGTGCGAGATCGTGCTTGATTGTTGACCTGATGTCTGGTAACAAGTCGCTATATAGTTTTTAGTCCATTAGTGTCCATCCATGTTAGTCCATGTGTGGCAAGGTCTGAACAGTTCTTGAGATGACCCCATTCCTTACAGCTGTTACACTATAAGGATGTAGTGTTTGCCCTTAAAATCTTTTTACATATTGTACAGTGCCATGTTTTAGTTGGTCCACGGTTTCTTTCAATACCAGCCATGACGAGGAGAGTTTGAAGCAGTGAGGCCAGTGACAGCTGTTTCTTTATCCAAAGTATGAAGCGACGGAGTTTCACCTTTCGTCGAAATTGTTGTGATGGTCTTTGGTCAAAACTGCGGTCCGAGTACACCCGTCCAGAGTGAGAAGCGTGTGAAGGAGTCGATGGTAATTCTTCTATATCGCTGATATCAGACATTTTGATAATATAATTATCGAAATTAATACCAATTGATTTTGACAAATAAAACAATTAAATAGGACTAGGACAAACGTCAAATGCACATAATGATTGATAGAAAAATTATGGGTTTCTTTCTGTTGATTAAAAATCTGTATCGTTATGAAAAATCTGTACCATAGTCCATAATGGATCTCATTATGAAACGGATTATGGGCAAACAACTGTATTATTATAGTACGGGTGTAGTAAAACATAATTAATCTTTAAAATATAAAAAAATAAAAGAAAAAAAGGAATTTCTTTTAATCGCCATGTTTGAAAAATTAAAATAAAAAAAAAATCATATAAAATACAAATTTTTTTTATCAGTGTAATATTTATATAACGTCTAAAATAACTTTCAAACAGAAAAAAATAATTACAATTGGTTTGCCCATTCGATCACAATTTACCTTTAAGCTTTCTTTGTCTCTAAATTTCTTAACAAATTTCGAGTAACCCTGTACCAAAACTAGTGAAAAACTGAAAAAAATAAAATATTTATTAATTTTTTTTATCATACTAACAATTACCGAAGTTCCAAGAAAATCGGTAATGGTGAGGATCAAATTTTTTTATTTTATCGGCGTCTTTTTTCGATTTTCCATAAATAGGACAAATTCATTCAGTACTTCGGAATTTGTAAGGCTCGAAGAAGTTGATAGCCACTTTCTGAGGAAACTTTCCAAATGCTGAAGGAGTGATGTGATTATATTCGCGTTTAGCCTAGATAGGTTGTTGCACTGTTAGCTACTGGAAACAATCACCCTTCGCTAATTAGTCCATCGAGATGACGTGCACATTACTAGATCAGATTGAAGTTTTTGGTTAGGGTTCCTAGTAAAAAATTCAAACGAACCAGGGATTTAAGACTATCACTGAAAGGTAACTAACACTCAGGCAGGATTTGCAAACGTTTTGAAAGTAGTTACTAGCGTATCATGACACTATATTATGCTGTTACAAAAAACGTTATCTACCGTCACAATTAATTTTATAAATTTCATCTAATTTCTACGGCTACATTATTAAAATAACAATAATATTTAAGATTATGATAATTCTAAATCCAAACAAAATTTATTTGTTAAATATTAAAAATTTTAAGGTTAATCGAATTTATATGCAGATTTATTTATTTTCTTTTTCTTCGTACATATATTTTTTATTCCATAAAATGCTTAATTGTACATGCAAACGTAAATATTTAAAATTAAAGATTTATTGAATTAATTAATGAATATAAGCTTAATCGATATTGAACGTATATTATTAAATTACTATCATCCCGTCCCACTGTTATTATTACAAAATAATAGAAATTAAACTTAAATTAAAAGCTTTCTTTCTTTGATTGCAAAGAATTCACTTAAAACACTTCTGAAAAAGGTAATTCATTCAACTCAACAAAAAAATCAATCCTAAAATAAGATGGTTGTTTTTTTAATTACTAACTGTAACATTAGTTTACGTAATTTTAGAAAAAAAAATTTAATTGAAAAACTGTGCCAGAAATTGGTTAGACGAAATCAACCGGTTTTACTGTGAATGGATTGATTGGGTTCTTGCTTTTGGTTGATTTTTGTTTTAGTTTGAATGACGATAAATAGTGAAACAAAATTTGAAATGGTGTTTGTGTTTGTTTTTTAAGTTTTCACCAAAGATAAAGTTTTAGATAAGAAGAAACTACTACTGTGGCAAATTTCAGTTAAATTCTTTAAACAACAACTTTGTTTTGGATATGTTACGCATGAAAAAGTTGTGCTAAAATAATCAATTCGAAATAATTTGGTTCAGGTTACATTTACAACTCTACGTCTTAATGTTAAAATTTTTCATTCAAAAAATATTATAATTTACTTATGCATTACTACTCCATTAAAACTGAAACAGATTCACAGCGTGGAACTAAGTGTTTAATGTGGTATTGATTCACAACAATATGTTAATGTTAATTTGTCTTATGAAGGAATGGTGGATGTGCAAGGAATGGAAGAAACTGATAATGCATTTGTATCTATGCCCTCGTCTAGTGAATTGCACTTGCTCTTCTTGACCAATATTTTTGAGAATAAGTGAAACTACGTTTACTCTAGATAAGGTATAAAAGTTTCTAGAAAACAATCTTATTCGTGCATGTTTAATTTTTTAAAATCGGTTTGTTTTTAAGAAAAAAAAACTGATTTCAGTTTTCACAACTACGTGACTGATTTATTTTTCTAAAAGTAAATAAATAGCGTTACATTAAATTTATTTACCAAAAACTTCATTTAATCTTTAAATTTATAATTAAGATTAATAACAATAATAACTAATCATTGTAACAATCACCTGCTCTTATATTTTTAATTTTACTTTTTCGGTAAAAAAAATGAAGGAATCATTATGGTTTAATTTACAATTAATCAAAAATTTTAAATGCTCGTCGCTCATAAACTGAAAATAAATTTGGAATGAATTCATATATAACGGGGGATTAGATCGGCACGAAATGATTTTCTTTTAAAAAATTGAAAACTTTCGTTGTGCGTATGCCCTAAATAGACCTACGGCATGTTTATATTGAGATTTTTTTTAATCGATACAAAAAGCTTCAAAGAATTTTCGTATGCGTTACCGAAAAACTTGTTAAAAATTAATTTAATTATTTTTTGCGTTAATTGTTTGATTTGATCTAGATTGAATTTTGGATGACTTAACAATTTTTTTTAATTAAATCAAAAATTGAAATTGTTTTCAATAGCAAATCAAATTTTAGCCTTGAATGTAATAGTCGATTATCTGCTGTTGTTGCCAAATTTTTATGCTGTGTATTTGTAGTTAAGTCTTTGTACAACTAATGCATATATGATGTGAAGTATGTTTTATGATAGAAAACTGATACGACTTGTAGAATTAATCTTAATTTTAAAGCAAGTATAAAAGGGATGTTCATATTAAATGTAGATGACAACTTGTACTTGTACTTAAAGATGACAAGCATATGTTCGGTGCCCATATCAGCACCTCTGTATGATCGAACGTCAGTTACACTTGTAGAGTGTCTTCTAGAAATCATGACATGATCGATTTAATTTTCAGTTCTTCCATCATTTGATTTCCACGTTGCTTTGTGGATTTTCTTATGACAAAAAAAAGTGCTTGAAATTATTAGATCATACATCATAGCCAGTTCGGCTACGCGAAAGCAGTTATTGTTGCTTGTAGGTATGCAAGCTGTTAGGGCCGAAATGTGTTTTAAGTTTTGCACTTCTACCAATTTGAGCATTAAAGTCACCTACCATGATTTTTATATCGTGCCGCGGGATGTTATTGATGACTTCTTTGAGTTCTAGAAAGAGCAGGACTTTAATGTCATTGTTTTGTCTTCAGTATGTGCATGAACATTGATGATCGTTACATTACATTTTTGCGTGCGGATTCTCATTGTGCATATCCGCATATTGATTGGGCAGAAGTCGATAACATGTTGATTCACGCGCTGATGTATGAGAAAGTCAATTCCAAATTCTCCTCCGTTTTGCTGACCGCAATAGTAGAGAATGTAACCTTTTGCTGTTTCGTGGATTCCACTCCCTGGCCATCTTAATTTTTGTAATGCTACTATATCTAGTGTATAGCTATCGATTTGGTTTGTAAGTTTTAGTAGATCTTCTTGTCTTCTGAGGCTTAGCACGTTCCAGGTTCCCATTTTTAAATCGTAGTCCAGGTACAATTTCCGAGGTCGTTCATGAAATGAGTTAGAGATAATCCGAGGCCAGTGTACAGAATTCATGACAAATAATTTTTTACAGAAATCGGGTGTTAGCCCTTCGCCTAACCCATATTTTCGTCAATGGGTTCGGCCTACATCTTGAGGTCACCAAAAACAACCTTTTTGCACGTTTATATAGCGAGCTACTTGATCCAAGACAGACGCCCACTCCAAGCCGCCCCTAATATGGAGAACAGACGCTTGAGTTGCATTGGTTTTATGGCGCCAATGACTCGCCATGGTGCAGAATCACTGAGTATAAGCAGTATTTACCCTGCACATTCTGAATCCATAACTGTTTGCTCGTAATTATTTGTTAATATCTTTTTTTAATAATCAAAAAATTACAAAAACTTGCATAATGTTTATCATTTGATTTAAATTAATATAATCTTTAAATTTCATTAAAACACTTGATACACGATAGCAATTTCGTTGTATTAAAATCTACATAATGTTCTGATCACACAATTTGATCAAATTAATCCAATTTGATCAGATTCTCTATCTTTGTTTCTTTTTAATTATACTTTCGTCAAACATAGATCATTTCATTTCCCCATATAGTCTCAATTAACAATTCAAGTCAAACGAGAAAGTATTCCCCTTTACAACTACAGACCACCATTATACTTTTATTAATTTGAACAACCGTATTATATCTACATATAATACTATGACAAAACCTTTACATATTGTGTGACGCAACAAAGTATTAACTAAAAAAATGTTAAAATTGGTTGGTTGACATGTATCATCCAAATATTATTATTATGGTTGAGATAGGTCTATGCATAAAAAATAAATTGATTATTTTTAAACTTTAATGTAGAGTATGAGTTGAAATAAGACTGGAACCCAAAATAAAATAACAAATCTTTTAGAGAATTTCTTTAGATATAAATATTATTGTTTTAGAGTAAAACATCAAATAGGCATCACACTGTAACATGTTTAGTGATCACTCTTGGCACTGATAATAACTGTCGATAGCAATTAGTTCTTTGAAGTGCGGCAGATTTAAAGCAAATGCTTTGTACATATACAGCACTATACAGTTTTTATTTTAAGAATGTTTCAGGTACTCGATAAATATTTGTAAGGATCTGTAAACGTTCAAAATATATTTTTATCTGGGAGAAGCTGCATTTAAGTTCTAGATTTGCAACCCATATTGATAGTTGAGTGACAGATTAGTGCTTAGTAATATGATTGGTGCTTAATAAGTTGATTATGTATAGTATTTTGCTTGTTTAAAAAGTCGGCTTGGTGCTCGAACACGAAAAATAAAATAATAAAAACCAAACCCATTGAGTACTAAAGTAAAAGATTTCATGTTTTTACTGAAGTCTGTATTCACTCCTTTTCTTTTTATTTGAGCTTTTTCAAAACGTTAATACTGATGCCAACTTTATATACGTAGCTAAATTGTTTGAGGTCGATGAAATTAAAAATCAAACTGAATTCTTTTTGCTTTAAAGATTTTTCAATTTTTTAAAGATTTTTACTTCGGTCTGGTCTTTCAGATCTAACTATTAGATTTATGAGCTAAAAGTGAAATTTTTACCCCCACTTTTTTGGCATTTCTCGACGTTTTAAGACATTCTGATTCTAAAAAAGCAAAAAAAATGTATGTCTGTCTGTCGGCCGTCCGTCACAACCTACGAAATCTAGAAAACCGCTGGACGGATTTCAAAATTTTTTTTCTAAAAATAGGTTTACTCAATGGGAAGAGCCGAAAGGACGATGTGTTCGATAATTGTACCGGAAGTGTGTCAAAAAATCGTCAAGTGTGTCAAAACAAGGAAATTTTCATATTTTTGGCTTAAAAACCGATCATTTGATGTGATTACGAGTAGGAACATTAAATTTGGAGAAATCAGGATGGTTGGGATTGGTAGGTGAGACCAAAATCTAGATTGCTGCATTATAAGTTTGTCAAAAAATGTTGTCAAGTGTGTCAAAAGAAAGATTTTTATTTATTTTTTTAGCCACTTTTTGGTAAAAAATAAAATTAATAATTTGTTTGAAATGAAATTTTATTATTATTATTGAGAATTATGGCATTATAAGTTTGTCAAAAAAATGCTGTCAAGTGTGTCAAAAAATGATTTCATTTATTTTTTTAGCCAATTTTTTTGAAAAAATGTAGCTGTTTTTATGACGTAAATGTAATTGAAAATGAAATTGGACATGGAAATTTTTAACTTCCCGATATGGGAAGTTATTGTTTTTGGGTCGATTTTCGAAATCGGAATTTTTTTGATATCTTTACGTTTTATGACCTCCTGAAGCTGTTTAGACTATTTTTAGCTGGCAATCTGTATGTGTGTGTGTGTGTATGTACTAGGTCATTCAATAAGTCCGTAGGATGACACATAGATGGCGTTACTAGAATTTTTTCCATATGATTTTTATTTAGTACTAACCTTCAAACGATACGTGTATAAATTTGACAGCAATCTGACTATTTATTCGTGAGTTATAGGGTTTTGTGTGAAGCAACTTTTGTTTTTGAAAAAAAATGGATAAAAGTGAATTTCGAATTTTAATAAAGCATTGCTTTTTGATGAAAAAAAATACAGTGGAAACCAAACAATGGCTTGATAAACATTATCCAAACTCTGCTCCATCGAGACAAATGGTAGAGAAGTGGATGGCTGAATTTAAATGTGGTCGTACCAGCACAAAAGATGCAGAGCGCAGTGGACGCTCAAATGAGGCTGTTATTCCAGAAAACAAAAAAAATCCACAAATTGGTTATGAACGATCGCAAATTGAAGGTGCACGAAATAGCTGACACTGTAAAGGTAGCAGATGGTAGTGTTTTTACCATTTTACATGAACATTTGGGTATGCGAAAGCAAATCTGTGCAAATTGGGTGCCGCGTGAGCTCACAGTCGACCAAAAACAACAACGAATCGATGCTTCGGAGGAGTCTTTGGCACTGTTAAACCGCAATAAAAGGGAATTCTATCGTAGATATGTGACAATGGATGAGACATGGCTTCACAATTAGCACACCAGAATCCAAAAGACAGTCAGCTGAGTGGACAGCAGTCGACGAACCGAATCCAAAGCGAGCAAAGACGCAACAGTCGGCCGGTGAGGTGATGGCGTCTGTATTTTGGGATACGAACGGAATAATATTCATCGACTATCTCCAAAAAGGAACCACCATCAACAGCGAGTATTACTGTGAACTTTTGGATCGATTGAAGGCTGAAATCGCAAAGAAACGGCCACATTTGCAAAAGAAAAAAGTGTTGCTTCACCAAGATAATGCACCGTGTCACAGATCGATGAAAACGATGGCAAAATTGAATGAATTGGGCTTTGAATTGCTCACCCACCCACCATATTCTCCAGATTTAGCCCCCAGCGACTTTTTCCTGTTTTCAGATCTCAAGAGAATGCTTGCTGGAAAGAAATTTAAGTCCAATGATGAAGTAATCGCTGAAACTGAGGCCTATTTTGACGAGAAAGAGAAATCGTACTATAAAAGTGGTATAGAAAAGTTGGAAAATTTGCTATACTCGTTGTATCGCCCTCGAAGGCAACTATGTTGAATAAAAAAATCGAGTTTTGTCAAAATGTTGTTTTTTTCTTACTTATCCTACGGACTTGTATATCGCTGTATATCGCTGTGTGGAGAATTTTTGCCCAACGCTTTCTCAGCAACGGATGGGTCGATTTTAACGAAAATGGTCGCAATCGATGTATCTTGTCGTAACTTAGAGCCCAGTCCTTTACTAGCGAAATTAAATCATTTGTTTTTTAGTGGTTTCCAAAAAACTGAAAATCATCTCTTGCAAATATCATAAGATTAATAAATAATGCTATCAAGGTCATGAAGCTTCCATATTGTTTGTCATCATGTCAGACATTTATAATGACATTTGTATAAACAATTGCTATCTTAGTTTTTGAGATCTTTAACAAAATGTGAAAAACTACGTGTTATTTTCTTTATGCAAACGCATGATATCTGGATGAAACTTTTGTATGTAAATGAGCTGCAACCGCATCCGGGTTTACTTGAATATCAAAAACCTGAGTTATTTTCTAAATTTGATAAAAAAGTCAGAGATTCGAGAGTAGATTGCCTGGTCAACTGTTTATTAACTTCACGATATGAGAGGATATTGTGTTTTGGTTAATTTTCGAAATCGAAATTTTTATAATATTACGTTTCCTGACCTTCTGAAGCTGTTTAGGCTATTTTTAGCTGGCAGTATGTATGTGTGTGTGGGTATGTGCGTGTGTATCATCGTATGTGGACAAACATTTGTCCAACGCTCTCTCAACAAAGGATGATCCAATTTCAACTTCAATGGTCACAATCGATATATCTTGGCGTAACTTACAGCCCAGTCCTTTTCTAATGAAATCAGTTCATTTATTTTTTAGGGGTTTCCAAAAAACTGAATATCATCTCTTGCAAGTATTACTAGAATAAATAATGCTATCAAGATCACTTACCTCCCATTTTGTTTGTCATCATGTCAGCCATTTATAATGACATTTGTATAAACAATTGCTATCTTACTTTTTGAGTTTTTTAAGAAAATTTGAAAAATAGGCGTTATTTTTATTACGCAAACGAATGCGAACTTGATGAAACTTTTGAATTAAAATGAGCCGCAAACGCATCCGGTTTTATTTGAATATGGAAAATGTGCTATTTTGAATCAGCTATTTTCAAAATTTGGCAAAGGAGTCGGGGAGGATGTCTGTGGTTCGTTGAACAACTGTTTTTTTTTAGACTTCTCAGTCTTGACATTTAATTTTGTTGAAACTTAGAGCATAAGGTTTTTGTAATGTTTATAGTAGTTTTGCAACAATTGCTGCTTTTGTAATGTTCAAAGTTATGGTGGGGGACAAAAAAATAAACGCACTTTTTTGGAAATAACTTAAAAACTAAGCGGTCGATAATCCATTGAAATGTCTTTTTGAAATATTTGGATTTTTTTGATTTTTTTAAACCAAGCTCCATTCCTTAAAACAAACTTTTGTTTTACTATCTCCTTATCAATGTCCATAAAATATTGATAAAAAATAATATTCATAATTTTCTTGTCGTCAGTAGGCGTGGACAAACACATTGTATAACTGTAAAAATTTTCAAGTGGATAGCACTTATGTGGATAGTGGATAACACTTTGAGAAAATCGATTATGTAGAAATTCGGACGGACACCGAAGTCTCACCAATAGGTTCGGTACCCTACCCTTTTTGCTTTTTCAATGTACGGAACCCTAAAAATGGTGGTATTGTTTGAGAAAAATCGAAAAAATTTTAGCAACGTTGACAAAGTAGGCTTTAAGTAGACTCCACCGCTAGTTTTTTTTAAATATATGGTGCAATGAAAATCTTCTTTCCAGTGTAACCAAAAGATGAAAAAATGACGATTAATTGCAAGCCTTAGAAAGAGAATTTCAATTTATTAAAGTTTTAAGAAAATATCTTTATGTTACGTATTTAACTTAACGGGAAGTTCTTGGCGTGGCCGCTATGGTCACACCCTACCCTACTAGTTTAAAATATTTTTTTTTTAAAATTTTTAAAATTGATTAAGATTAAACAGTTTTTTTTAAATATTTTGCTTGCGGCGACTGAAAAGTAGTATATGATGCACGGACGTAAGCCATTTTGGACTTAATGTGGGAGCAAATCTCGGCTGACACCTTGATTCGCAAGCTCTACATGCGTCCAAAACCTTAACTTTACATCCTTACACCATAATGTACTAATCTGTGGCACGAAAATAGTTTCGATTTTCAAATCCAAGTATATGAAAAAGCATATAATCAGTTGTAAAAGGAAAACTGAGCAAGTCAAAGATTGTGTCTGAAGCTATCAATATGACTTTCTATTTCGTTTATAGTTGCTAAGTCCGTCTTTACAAATGGAATGAATGAATCATCGCGGTTATAAAAAAGCCCACTTGGAAGACAAAAAAAAACACCAAGTTAATAAGAACAAAATATGCAAATAGCCGATAAAGACAATGTAAACAAATAAATTGAAGGATTAAAGCCATATTAACTGGATCTTATCAAGAGTACAACACCTCGAACTATTTATACTAGACAACTAGAACAGAACCGGAGTTCTGAACGCTAATTCGAATGGTTTCTTGTGATATTCAAAAACAACAATAGATAATTTACTATAATGCCATTTTACATGTCTTACTTTGAATTTAAAACCCAACGTCACCAGTCATCATTGAAGAAAACATAGCTCGTCCAACAAAGCAATCTTTGTATGATGGTTTGATGAAAGTCAAAAACATGAAAAACAGTCGCACTATGCTTAATCTTAAACCACAAATGATTCTAAATATAAAACTAAACATGGTGTCCAGGTTTAAAAACGTATCTATGTGTTCTTGTGACCCATATTGTACTCTTTATGACACAGCACATTTTACTAAAAAAATGTAAATATTTTCTATATAACGAATTTGTCTTTTCAACTTTTACTGATTTACAGTTTTATTATTCTTCAATTAAATTTAGAGAAAAATGTTTCATTTCACATAATCCGACTAAAAGTTTTCTTAAAACTCAACGTAATCAATCATTCTAACTGTCACGTAAATAACATTGACTCCAATTTATAAGTTACAATAAAATCTTATGTTAATTATAAATTCGTTTTACAACTCTAACGTTTTGTAGTAAGACATATCGTTTTATTTGAGATATAATCAAAATGCTTGCATATAATTATTTCACTAATCATGATCCGTTTGAAATATATATTAGCATAAATTTCTTAATAATAATCATCTTGACTTTTGTCATATCTTCTTAATATAATTTATATTTTGATAATAATCTATCGTTGATTTTATAACTGTGTTTAATTATTTAATATCTAACCACTTTCCTGGTTTATAGAACTTATTTAAACTCGATCTTAATACGAACGAATATAATACATACAACGACCTTCAAAATTCCAAAATATTTTATTTTATTATTTAAATAAATACATTATTGATTCAAGAGTAGGTTAGAGATTGGGATAGGCTTGGAAAACTATGTTTTTTTTAACGGAATATTATTTTATTTTTTATAAATTTGGTGTTTGAATTTTTTTTTGTTATAATAACAAATAAGCATAAAAACTACATAATCTTCGGTTCATTATCATTACAAAAACATTTAAAATCGTTGATGAGCTATAAAATTTTTATTAGTATTTTATTGTTATACTCTCGAATATAATTACAATTACTCTATAATTTGAGGAAATGCAGGTTTATTATTTTAAATAATAATTCTTTTTTGAATATAGTAATCGATGGGTAATGAATTTTAAGTTTACGTAATGAACTTGGTTGGTAGGTTTTCTCATCATCAGGAAAATTCTCAAAAGTTATACCTTATGGCATAATCACCAGTAGAGTTAATAATCATTTAAAATAATTATGCAATCAGGGAAAGTAAATTTCAGCAATTTCTTTAAATTTAGTTTTTCCATTCAATGTTTAAATTTTATGACAACCTTAGTCTATCAACAAATTTAATTTATCACTTTAAAATTCATCTGCAGCTCAAGGGTTTCGGTAATATAGTTTAAATTCCACTTTCTAAAGATAACTATCTATAAATTATTGGTGATATCTTCCCTACAATAAAAAACTGCTTTACATTTTTGTTATAAAACGACATTAAAAAATTAACTAATAGTTTTTTTCATCTATTTCCAGTTTTTTACAATCATTATCTATGTTTATAACAATAAACATCTTATGCGACATCAATCGAAAAAAATCGAAATTATGATGTTTGATTTAAAGATGTGCCTAATGGATTTGATTGGTCTACCGGTTAGTCCAAAACCAAAGAAAACACTTAAAGAATTTTCCAATCGTTATTCATCAAATTTCATGCAAAAATATAACGACTTGAATATAATTCATTTCAATGAAAATATGTCGATGACAAGTAAAACGAATACGTTAAAATTTGGACGATGTCATGGTGGTTTTCGTACAAGTCCGATTGCAAAAAGTTTTGCCAATCGAAATAAATCGATGAGAGAATGGGCCACGGAAACTGTTAGTTTTGAATTTTCTTCTGACGATCGTTTGGAAACAACAAGTGATGATAATAAATCTGAATGTTCGGATGTGACAAGTGTTACAAGAGGTGCTGGATCACCAATGGATTCATTTTGTACACTATGTACGTCAAGTTTTAGTTATAGTCATTGTAATAACTGTGCCGATTCGTTGTGCAGCTCAAAATGTAGTATGGAAGAGAATCATTTGGGGATTAAAAATAAAATTGTTGCAAGGTAAGAAAAATCATATTTACTGTTTCTTATATTTATTGTAAGTTGAACTGAAAAAAAAAACATTTGGGGGAAACATTATTTCAAGTTTCACATAACTTAAAAGTTTGTAGAGTTAATTTAAGTTTAAAATTTTAACTTTTTCTCCCATAGTTATTCTATTTTAAATTTGTGGAGATTACGTTACATATATTAATTTTAATTTTGCGATCATAACATTGTATTTAATTATATATGTATACATTAATTGTATAGCAATTACGTGAATATTCAGTAAAAGTCGAGTAGAGAATTTATTAATAAACAATTGACTTTTGCTATCTTCAAGAAGAAGTGAGTCGCCAAAAACGAATGCGAAAGACTGTTTGACAGGTGTGGATAATTCACCACAAGCTTCGACCAATAATTCTGGAAGTCGATTTGTTAGCAAACAAAATAATCACCAATATGCTGTAACCAACTATATGTTTTAGATTGAATCAACAGTAATATGTATTCCAGGTTATGTATTCTACGAACACTAATTGAGTTTAAATTTATTTGACTCGTTATTTTGTTTTTTATGCTACAAACTAAATACAATAATAATTATAATTTATTCCAATTATATAATAAATAAATTCTTACTTTATCGTTTCTTACGAACATTAATCAAAGCTTTACATATAAATTTTTATTTTCAAAATGTGGTTTGATTTAAGAATGACATATTGAAGTTATCCCATCAAACAATGAACCAAAACCAATAAATAAAATGAACTTAATAACCCAATGAGCAAACGTATAAATAGTTATACATTCGTTCACGTTTCAAATCTCCGTATTTCTAACATCAGTCCACCCTGGTATGTCGGCATCGACCTACCCATCTCTCCGTAAGACGTCTAGTACCGCAATTTTCGTGGCTGGACGCACATAAACGCCGTCGCTAGTTTTTATCGTTGCTTGACGAACCTGTCCATCCTGCCCCGGTTTGGTTTCAATGATTCTCCCCAAAGGCTAATTGTTTCGAGGAAGTTTTTCATCAACGATGACCACTACATCACCGATCTCGATAGGTTTAACTTTGTCAAACCATTTTGTTCGACGGGTTAATGTCGGTGAATATTCAAGAGTTCACCAATTTTTTGTGATATTTTCCAGCTATCGCGAAGTAAAAGAACGCGATCTGAAAACAATCCTGCGGGCTTGGCATCGGACGACGAACCTAATAAGAAATGATTGGGGGTAAGAGCCTCTGGATTTTCCGGTTTTACCAGCATGTATGTTAATGGTCTCGAATTCACAATCATTTCGACTTCCATTAGACACCCACGAAGCAGCTCATCATTTGGGGTTCGCTGTGGTAGCACTTTCTTTAAATTTACTTTAACTGAATGCACGAGTCGCTCCCAAGCACCACCATGATGCGGTGATAACGGTGGATTGAATTTCCATTTGATATTTAAGAATTGTTGACGTAATTTGTCTTCTTTAATCTCTGCGATTGCTTTACGTAGTTCGTGTTCGGAACCATGGAAATTTGTACCATTATCACGTCGCGCCATGAAACCATGTAGATACAATATGAACGAATCTGTCGAAAGACTATGAGTGATTTCTATATGGATTGCTCGAACATGTAAATACAGCTCCATAACGTTTTTCATGACGACGTCCAACCAAAACTTCAATCGGACCAAAGAAATCCACCCCCACATAAGAAAGTGGGCGATTGAATGTTGACAACCGAGCTGTTGGTAAATCTCCCATTTCTGGGGGACACGGTTTCGCAAATTCATTTTTGCACTGTTGGCAATTTGATTTCACTGAGTTTAGTATTATTCTCAGTTGAGGGATCTCGAATTTTTGACGCACCTCATTGACGACAATCTCAGAGTTTTGATGCAGATACTTCTCATGGAAGTCATTTAAAATTAAAAACGTAATTCGATTTTCTCGCGGAAGAATGATTTGACGTTTTTGAAATTCGTCGATTCCTCTCATAGCATCAATTCGGCCACGAACACGTAGTAACTGCATCTCCTTATCAAAATAAGGTGATAGTTGTCGTATTTTGCTCGTTCGATCAATTGGTTTAAGTGGATCATTTTGGAGCTGTATGATTTCAGAACTGAAGTGATCCCATTGTGCTACACGGAACAAATAAATTTCCGATTGAACGATCTCACGATACAACAAGGTCTTACTACCAACTATAGGCTTATTTTGCGATTTTGCACGCAGATTTTGGCAATATCGGTGAATCCACGCATTGACGTGGGACAAGCGCCACCAGTCAGAATATTTATTAATATCAACCGGCACTTTTGGAATTATTGTCACCTCAATTTGCATAACATGATGGACCTTCCGTTCTTCATCGGTCTCTAATTTGTCATTCCACGCACCTCCTGGCCGTTCTACTTCATTTTTAAACAGAAACTCTGGACCTTTAAACCATCTTGAGTTCGATGACATTTTTGGAGTTTGTGCCCATTTGGTTGCATCATCCGCCAAATTATCTTTAGTAGGAATCCATTTCCAGTCCATAACAGATGTTTGGGTGAGAATTTCTCCAACACGAAAGGATACAAATTGACGATAATTCGCCGGATCCGCGTGAAGCCATTTGAGTACGGTTTGAGAATCCGACCAGTAGAATGTTCGATCAATTCTGACTGGATGTGTTTGGTGTATTGTTTTGGAATACCGAGTTCCGAGAACGGCTGCTTGCAACTCAAGACGTGGAATGCTAATGGGGTTGATCGGAGCGACTTTCGATTTTGCACCAATTAGTGCCACGTCCACCCCGTTTGAATCTTTCACTCTTAAATACGCAACAGTGGAAAACGCCCTCTCGCTTGCGTCACAAAATATGTGTAATTGAGTGAACACTTCTTGACCACCCGAAATTTTGGATGAGTAGCATCGATCAATTTGAATGCTTGGCAATTGGTCAAGTAAGCTAGTCCAAGTGTTCCATTTTCTATATTGAGCATCATTGATTGGCTCGTCCCATTCAATGCGACTTCTCCAAACTTCTTGAAGTAACATTTTTGGGTATACGAGGAAAAAGGCAATTAATCCGAGTGGATCATAGACTGACATCAAAACTCGTAACACTTCGCGTTTCGTTGGTTTTCGGTTACCATTAAAAATGTCATTTGGAAATTTATCGTAATTCACAAAGTACGTAAATTTGTCAAGATGTGGTAGCCACCACATTCCCAGCATTTTTTCCATATATGGACTGTCATCAGCATTCAAATTTCGATGTGATTGTTTCGACGATTCTCCGAGTGAGTCCAAAACAATATTTGAATTCGACACCCAATTGCGCATTTCAAAGTTTGCTTGCTGATGTATCCATTTGACCTCTTTTGGCACCGATCGTGCTTCATCTTCCGTCGAAAAACTATCCAAATAATCGTCAACATAATGTCGTTCGATTATGGCCTTGACAGCATTAGGATTTTGATTTTCGAAATTTTGCGCATTTTTATTTTTGATGAATTGTGCGGCAGATGGAGAGCACGCAACACCAAATGTCATAACATTCATTTGGTATTCGTCGGGTTTTTTTGTTGAATCACCGTCTCTCCATAAAAAACGTTGACATTCACGATCATTTGGAGTAATCAAAACTTGATGGTACATTTCGCGAATGTCACCGGCAACGGCGAATTTTCCAACTCGAAAATTGTACAACACGGTGGGCAAAGAACACAATGTGGCTGGACCCTTTAACAAAATGGAATTGTGCGATATACCACCAGCCTTTGACGTGGCGTACCAGACAAGACGAAATTTGCCAGGCTTATTTGCATTGGTTACCGCAAAAATTGGTAAGTACCACGTTCGTTGAGTACGAATTAATTCATTGTCGTTCAATTTTTTCGCGTAATTCTGTTCGACATAATAAGCAATTTGGGTTTTAATATTTGCTGCGAAGATTTCGTCGTGGCTCATCTTTTGTTCCAGACACTTTAAACGTTTGAGAGCCATATCGTAACTGTCGGGTAAACTGATGTTATCATACCGAAATAACAAACCTATTTCGTATCGATTACCAACCTTTTTCGTCGAATTTTCCATTAGTTGAAGAGCTCGTTGGACATCAAACTGTTGATCTTGGTTGCTTCGATGTTTTCCAATGCGAAAGTATCCTTTACCATTTGATGCAGATTGTCATCATGCTCACATTGGCATAAATGAAAATGATTATATTGATTATTAGTGTTACTCTGATCACTTTCCATAGGACCACATACCACCCAGCCGATCCGTGTTTTAGTGGCAATTGGTTCATTTGACTTACCCTCTCGAATTTCCAGAGTAGCACCCAATGTATGCTGGTCCATCCCAATCAAGATATGTCGTTTATTTATATCGTAGCTATGCAATGGTATATTTTGCAAATGCTGGTACCGTAGCAAAAGGATGTCAGCCGAACACGATTGTTTCGGAAGACCAAGATTATTGATTGTGTAAATTTTATTGATGTAATATTTTTTCGAGTTCTTTAAACCAGAAATTGTTACACTGGTTCGCAGAGAGTTCTCCTCAATTCGAGAATGATTTGAGGTCCATCTTAAACATAAATATTCTTTGACCCCAGATGATTCGAGCTTATTTGCGACTTCTTCATCTGTCAAAGACACCGAAGATCCGTCATCCAAAAATGCTAAAACATCGACACTCTTCGCACCATTGTACAATGTTACTGGTAACATTCGTAACATAATCGACTTTTGTGAGATGTCATGTGAACAAACGCTTTGACTCGTTGTAGGTTGGTTATCGTTTACTGAAGTTGTTGATTCTCCATTGGAGGGCGTTTTAAATTTATGCAACAATAAATGGTGCCAACTTGAACAATCTGGAACATCACATTTTTTCTGCTCATCTTTGGCACAGTCAGATTTGAAGTGTTGCTTGAGACATTTCCGACATAACCGATGTTTCACTACAACGTCCCACCGACGATTCACCAACATATTTTTAAAACGATCACAATTGGCCAATGAATGAGATGAATTCCTTCCGCATACACAACACGACGGAGTTTGAACCCTTTCTCGATCAGGTGATCTAGACTTGGTATGAACATGTTGATCGTGTTGATTGAGAGCACAAATCTTTTATTTCGATTTCGTTCACGATTGATTGGTTCTTTTATGTTAATGACCTGGCTAGCGTCTTCGGCCAAATACCCGAGATAATCACTAAGGGCTGCTAAATTTGGTTCTTCCCTTTGGCGACGTTTGTAACGTGACCAATCGATTTTAATATCGGGTGGCAAACGATTTAAAATTTCAAAATACATTGTTTGGTTGTTGATGTGGTCTCTCATACCTGAAGCCTCGAGTCGTGTTATCAAACCTGGAGCTGCCGCCGAAAATATTATAATTGTTTTCATGTCGTTGTATGTTGGTGACGACATTATTCGAATCTTTTCTAATATGGATGCAATGATGTTATCAGCCCGACCGTACAACTGACTCAATGTCATAATGACGTTTGGAACGGATTCGGGAAATTGTAGATCATCTTCCACTAATGAATAAGCTTTCCCTTTAAGAAATTCACGCAAGCGAAGCAAATTTTCTGCATTTGACAACTGTAACGCATCAGTAGACGATGAGTATGCATAAATAAACATCGGCCAGTCCTTAGGATTTCCATTAAAAAACGGTAGTTTTCGTGGAACTGCATTGCGAGCGGAAATTTGCTCAACCGTTGCTTTTGCTATGTCTTTAGCGTTGATTGTATTTGCCTGTTCATGTGCGGTTTTTTCTAACATTGGTTTAATGAACGATTTGATTTTTTTCTTTATGACGAATATTCCTTACCCATTTTTCTACTTTCGGAATTTGTTTTACTACCGGTACATTGTGTGGCAGGAATTCAACATTAAGATCTTTACCGGTTTGAAGGTGCTCACTTTGTTGTTGGTCACCCTCAACACTGCTATTGCTTCGTTCTGAATTGGCATCCGCAAGTATAGCATATTTTCTTTCCAACAATTCCATTTTCAAGGCGAATTCCTCTTCCAGTTTTTGGATTTGTAAATTTTTATTCGCTCGCGCCACCGTGCCGATACTTGATGATTTTGTCGACATATTTACCACAGCTTGAATAGCACCATTTGGTTGTTGAACGTGTATTGAATTTTCTCCCAATTTGGAGAAACTACGTCGACTAGATTTTTTCCTCGCCTTGCGTTCCGCTTTGCATTCTGGACAGTACCAATCGACGTCTTTTACTTTATCTTCCGTTACATTTACACATGTTTGGTGGTAATAAGCTTCACATGTCGAGCATTCGACAGTTGGTTCATCATTATCTGTGTTGCACGCTTTACATTTCCAATCATCCGGAAACGTTGACATTGAAATTATGAACTTTGAACTCCCAGATTTTGAATTCAAGGATAAATTTGTAGATTTTGGTGAATTATCCACAACAGGCTTATTGATTCTATAGTGAAGCGGGGCCTCAGTAAGTGTATTATTCTTGAGGAATAAATCTTGAGGAATAAAGAAGATGTTATTTTATTTCTTTACGGATATAAATTTCTATTAATGAAGATATGAACACTACATTTATGTTAAATTTTAAACATAATATCCAATCAAAACTTGTATAAAAATGATGCAATGTTTTTTAACTTATAACCAAACATTATGACCAAACATAAAGGCCTATATTCTAAAAATTGGTACTGCGCCATCATCCTTTCAGCATTTGATTGGTAGTTAATAAGATACACGTGATACTTTGATAACCGGTCTTATTAAAATGATCGTATAGTCACTATCGTCTTAAATTGTTATTAAATTTCACAAATTTGTCGTGGATATTCTGGTAGCTGCATGATGTTTTTTTATTTTATTCCATCATCTTAGTTGAACTTACAGAGTTCAGAATTATCATAAAGTTAATTTTTACAACCAAGAAAAATCAGTTTTTAATTCCGTTAAAAATCCATTAAATCGAAATCAATTCCCTTTCACTAACGTCCATTTGACTTACAATAAAAAAAAATTTGTATGTTTCTGATGTACATCTTCCCGCAAACAATTTACAAAAAAATTCAAAACTGCAACAAAAAATACAAATTTTTTTGTTAAGTAAGATTTCCATTCAATCACAACAATTAAAAAAATCTTAACGCAAAAACAATTATTTATGTGAAAAATCTTCTGTTAAGATTATTTGCAATAACAAATAAATCTTCCGAATAGTGAAAATATTTTTTACAATTCTTCGATTATTTATTGTCAACTACATGTAGTTAGTAATAAAAAATAAATATTTTTATATGAATAAAAAGCGATAGTAAAAAGAATCAGGGTGAGTTGATTAATAGCTAAAATTTATTTTGCTGGAATGAATTGTTTGGCTAACTATTTATCAGCGTTTTTTATGTATTTTTGTCCCAAGATATTAAAAAGAGAAAAGTGTTTAAGACAGTGTCCAGGATTAGCATAGTTTTTTCTAATTGCGTTTCATTAGGAAAATAATTTTTTGAAAGTTTTTTTACTATCATATTTCACCACTCTTACTTCATGATTTCGATGAGCAATCACTTTTAGGTAGATTTCATATAAAAATCTACCTATTGCAATGGGCTTCATCTCGGAATTTCGGAAAAATTTTGATGCCAAACGACTATTTGTGATAAGCGGAGATGGAAAAACAAAAAAAAAAAAAAATTATATATATATATATATATATATAACGATATGAGGTATAACGGAATTTAGCGGCACTCTCACGGTCGCATTTTTCGACCTACACCAAAATAATTTTCTGTGTATGTTTCGGCAAATAATGTCTTGGACAAGTTCGTGAACTGGCCATATCCGGGTACCGGTTAAGCGGCTAGAGCCTAAAAAGTCGAATAATCTAGGGCGCTATAACTTCCGTTTGAATAATAATATTTTAATAAAATTTAAAAATATTGAATATTTGAACCTTTTTTTATCATTTTTATCCAGATGACTACTTTGGCGTTTCAGGTTCCTCAAAAATCAGCTGTTTTAAAAATTTACTAAACTTTGCTGCCCTTGATCTAGCTGAAATGGCCAAGCTCATAGTTGAAAACTTTTTTTCACGTACTTAAAATATAAATCTTTCCAAAATTTTCAAAAATAATAGTTTAAGTCTAACGGTTGAGACCCTACGGCTGTTGAAATTAAAACAAACGCAAAAGGCAATGCTTTCATCATGTTTCAGTTTATGTTATTTAAATTCATCTTAGCTTTTAAACATACTTTTCAACTATAGCCTCAAAAAATTTCAGCTTTCTAACCCAAAAGGTTCCATTTTTATAAGCATTATAATGCAACCCTTACACGAAAAATATCAACCCATTTAATACCATAGAAAAATTATCAAAATCTCTTTTGTTTTTATTTTTTTTACTAAGTAACCGTTTCGAAAAAGATTAAATAAGAACAAAAAAACACAACAACAAAAGATGATTTTGAAATAAAATTGTTTGATAATGTTTGATTATAAATTATGTGTGATGGTATAATTGTAGTTGTGACGTAGTTCATTTGATCTTTGGTGGATTTAATATGTTATTAAAAGTAGTTTAAACCAACTTAAATAAAACTGTTCCGAAATTGTATTGATGGAGTTAGTTCGGATAATGTATTTAATTTGGTTCGATAATTTTTTTGAATTATTCTGTTTCTACTTATATTTTTTATTTAAACTAATCTGACTTATCTAATTTTATTTGGACACAAAACCGTCTGACCCCGAAATCTACCTATTTCTAGCGGATATACCTGCCGCTGGGATTTTTCCATTATTATATGTTTATGAGAAAAAGTTAGCAAAATTTAGTTAAAATATTTACTGTTATCATAGCAATTTATGTATGAAGATCTTAAGATACCTAACTCTTAACACAAATCCGTGTTTATTTTTAATCTTCATCAGTAATTTCTAAATCATCTTTTTTTTAAACGAATTACAGCTACTCTTGTTTTTAATTTAAATTTATTCAAAAGAATGTTATGTCCATTATGGATTTTCAAACTTATGCTACGTAGATTGGATCAAATTTTTGTTCAATATTTTTAAATGTTTTCTAAAAACGTAATCCATAATTAAAATTTCGAATGGAAATCATTTGTTTTTCAAATCACAAACGAAAAGTATCCAGGAAGCATTTATGAGTTAAGACACTGCAAATATTGCGTGATAAACATTTTCTCACCTAAATTTTGTTATTACATTTCTTTTGTTTTATTTTTAATAAGATAAGGTGTTGAAAGTGAATTGTCGCTGGTCAGTTTTTAGTTTCTTTTACACTAGTAATGGATTGAATAGTTTAGACATTTTGTTCACTTTTCTAACCTAGAAGAGCCTAGCTATAAGATCCAGATAATCACAACCAATAATCAGTATTTTAGAAAAAATTTCAAAGATGGGGAGCTCAAAAGGATACCCTGAATTAAAAATAGTACCTAATGTGGGCATGGAAGAGTTAAGATAATTTTAATTTTTAATTTTTTTATAAATATTTTGCTGTGTAAAATTTACTTTTTCGATTGTAACAAATTTTTTGGCAGGGAAAACCTAATATTTCGAAGAATGAAAAATATTTTTTAGGTGTATGGCCGTATGAGTAACGTACACATTTTTTTGTTGGGTTATTTTAGAATAAAATTGAATCTTTTTTGCGCAAGTGTTATAAAAACATTAGACTGGTCGTTAAAAATTAAATTTTCCGAGATGCCCCTTAAAAAATTCTTTGTGGTCAAAAAACCACCAGGGTATTTTTTTTTTAAATCAAAAGAACACGCAAAATCATCAAAATGCAGATTTAAAAAAAAATCTCATAATCGTTTTTGAAGGAAATTTAATCCTCTACAAAAATGGTCGAAGTCATTTATTTCCTGAAAAGTATATTTCTGACGTAGGCCCATAGAATTACGGATTGTACGTGTTGTTGTCGGTTACAGATCGGAATTTTTTTTTAATCTCTGGGGGAGGGTACTCACATAATGGACCTGCCGAGTCCACTCGCCGGGAACCTGGATACTGGAGTAATTCAACAAATTCGACTGGAAATTAGTTTTTGCTTCCTTGTAAGCGATATAACTCGTAAATGGTGTAGTTTAGGATACTGGCGCCATGGAACGTTGTTGTTCCTTAAATGTTATTCTATAACTTAAAATAAAAAAAAAAATAAAAGTTTTGGTTGCAAATTTACAAATTTTACAAATTTACAAAAAAACTGCGAAAAAATGTCTAAAAAACCATATTTTTCAATTGAATTTAATTATTTGCAAATAATTGTTTATAATATAATTGACTCTTCTATCTTGTAGCTGAAACCTCAACAAAAAATATAAGCTTTGAAACATTTCATTCGGCTAAATAGTTTTTGCACAATTCTATTTTGCACTTAATGTCTGAAAAAAGTTGTTAACTTTGGGCAGGCCGCAAGGTCTGAGTTTTAATCTGATCGCAATCTGCTTGACGGCAGTCGAAAGGGTAAAATGTCAGCTTTAGTTAAGAACTGTGTTGCCTATACCCATATTGAATATTAAAAACAATTACAGCAGTCTAAAAAACGGCGAAAATTCCTGAGTTGCAGAATTAAAATATGGAGGGGCTGAAGTCTCAAGCTCTGAGATATCAAGACTTCGGTCTGGGTTAAGGATTTTGATATAGTTTTCGGCAAAAAACTTTTATGAGGACATGGTTTTTATTTTTGGGCAGCGATGTATATGAAACATAACTTTTTGTTCAAGTACATGTATTTTTTATCACTGTTTAGATATGTATTACAAAACTAACACGAAACATCAATACTTTGCCGGAAAATTATAACAGATCATAAATTAACATAATTTAGTGAAAAGATGATACAATCAGCAAACTACTCAAAAACCTCACAATTTAGCGTTTCGAGAAAATATTTCAAAATCACAAATTCAAATTTCTTTCAAAATTCCAAAAATATTGTAAAATAAAAAATTCAAATTTTTTCAAACAAAATTCTAAAAACATTTTAAAAATTATTACAAAATCACAGATTAAAACATTTTTCAAAAATTCTAAAAATATGCAATATTATAACAAAATTATAAATTATATACGTTATAAATTATAACAAAATCAAAAATTTTTTTCAAAATTCTAAAAATATGTATATATAAAATTCAAAAATTTTATTTTTTTTTTCAAAATTCTAAAAATATTACAAAAATTAGAATAAAATCAAAAATTGAAACTTTTGCTAAATTCTAATAATATTCCAAATATTCTTAAAAATTCAAAAATTGAAACTTTTTTCAAAATTCTAAAAATATATATAAAATTAAAATTTTTTTTAATTTAAATCTAAAAATATTCCAAAAACTGGAATACAATCAAATATTTAAGCTTTTTCTAAATTCTAATAATATTTCAAAAATTCTTACAAATTCAAAAATTCAAACTTTTTCCAAAACTCTAAAAATATTGCAAAAATTATAACAATATCAAAAATGGAAACTTTTTCCAAAATTATTAAAATTACAATGAAATCAAAAATTTAAAATTTTTCAAAATTCTAAAAATATTCCAAAAATTCTTACAAAATCAAGAATTGAAACTTTTTCAAAATTGAAAAAATATTCAAAAACTATAACAAATTCTAAAATGTCCATGTCCAATTTCATTTTCATTTACATTTTCAGCAAACTATTCAAAAACCTTCAATTTAGCGATTCGAGAAAATATTACAAAATCACAAATTCATATTTCTTTCAAAATTCCAAAAATATTGTAAAAGTTATAATAAAATCAAACTTTTTTCAAAATTCTAAAAATATTCCAAAAATTCTTACAAAATCAAAAATTAAAACTTTTTCCGAAATTCTAAAAATATTGCAAAAATTATTACAAAATCAAAAATACAAACTTTTTCAAAATTCCAAAAATATTTCGAAAACTATAACAAATTAAAAAATTTCCATGTCCAATTTCATTTTCAATTACATTTACGTCATAAAAACAGCTATATTTTTTTCCCCAAAAAATTGGCTAAAAAAATCAATGAAATCATTTTTTGACACAGTTGACGTTATTTTTTTAACAAACTTATAATGCCATAATTCTCTATAATAATAATATATTTTCATGTCATACAAATAATTAATTTTATTTTTTTCACTTGAAAATTGGGTAAAAAAATAAATAAAAATCTTTCTTTTGACACACTTGACAACATTTTTTTTGACAAACTTATAATGCAATAATCTAGATTTTGGTCAATATACATACCAATCCCGACCATTAAGATTTCTCCAAATTCAATGTTCCTACTCGTAATCACTTAAAATGAAAGTTTTTTAAGCCAAAAATATGCAAATTTCCTTGTTTTGACACACTTGACGATTTTTTGACACACTTCCGGTACAGTTATCGAACACATCGTACTTTCGGCTCTTTCCATTGAGTAAACCTATTTTTAGAAAAAAAATTTTTCACATCCGTCCAGCGGTTTTCTAGATTTCGTCGGTTGTGACGGCCGGCAGACAGACATACATTTTGTTTTTTTTGAATTAGTAGGTCCTAAAACGTCGAGAAATGCCAAAAAAGTGGGGGTAAAAATTTCACTTTGAGCTCTTTTAAAATTTGCAAAGTGCTTAGAAGAACCGAAGATTTAAAAAAATAGACCTTTCTAACATGATCTGGGACCAAGTTATGGCCCATTTTTGGCCGTAGATTCTAAAAAAGATCTACTGATTCTAAAAAAGCAAAAAAAAATGTATGTCTGTCTGCTGGCCGGCCGGCCGTCACAACCTACGAAATCTAGAAAACCGCTGAACGGATTTCAAATTTTTTTTTTTAAAAATAGGTTTACTCAAAAGGAGGAGCCGAAAGGACGATGTGTTTGGTAACTGTACCGAAAGTGTGTCAAAAAAATCGTCAAGTGTGTCAAAACACGGAAATTTGCATATTTTTTGATTGAAAATCGTTCATTTTAAGTGATTACGAATAGAAACATTGAATTTGAAGAAATTTTGATGGTTGGGCTTGGTATGTGAGACCAAAAACTAGATTATTGCATTATAAGTTTGTCAAAAACATGTTGTCAAGAGTGTCAAAAGAAAGATTTTGATTTATTTTTTACCTAATTTTTTGGAAAATAATAAAATTAATTAATTGTTTGATATGAAATTTTATTATTATTATAGAGTAGGCCAGCTGTCAAGTTGAAAAGTTCGTAATTTTTTCTCTTAAAGAAATTTCATTATTTTTATTATTATTTTTTTAAAAATGTAAGTTATAGTGAAATTTGCTGCATATGTGGATTCCAACAACCTGATAGGTCCACCAGATTCTCTAATGGAGAATAAAATGTTGGAAAACCATTCATCGGACCAATTTAACTATATTGAATCTCCCGATGCCACAAATTTGGAGGATGGAGAAGAATTTTTATGTGAAGATGAGGAAGAAATCCAGCAACAGTTTCGAAATGTTAGAACGATTTTGAAGATATGTCAAATCAATGTTGAGGGATTAACCAGGGCAAAACTGGAATATTTATCAAGACTGATGAATCAAAAGAAATGTGATGTTCTACTTGGGACAGATGGAATTGCAACTTATGTCAGAAGTGCAATAAGCGAATGCTCGGTGGTACTTAAAAGTTTTGAAAACAATATCGCTATATTAGTAGTAAAGATAACTAATACTACAATTTTAAATGTGTATGAACCGCCGAGGGCTTTCTGGCAACCTAATTCCATACTACCAACATTTTCTCATCCAAAAGTTTACATGGGAGATTTTAACAGTCATCATAGTCTGTGGGGATATGACGATGATGATGAAAATGGTGAATTCCTTGCGAAAAAATGGTGAATTCCTTGCGAACTGGATGGTTACAAATGGAAAACATCTAATATTTGATGCAAAAGATGAACCAACGTTCCATTCTGGTTGCCGGAATAGTGGCACCAATCCAGATCTCTGTTGGTTGATGATTACATGTCAGCTTTACTGAAGAATTGTTGTCAGAATTGTTGAAAATAAGTTCCCAAGGAGTCAACACCGAATAGTTAGTTTAAGTGTCGATATTAAAATTCCTATGTTGCGATCCTTGCCTAAACCGAGATGGAATTTCGAAAAGGACTGCATTTGCAAAGGCTGTAGATATGAATATTCGATGGATACATTCCAATATAGAAAACTATGATCGCTTTCGAGGTGTTATACTTGGAGCAGCAAAAAAGTATATTCCAAGGGGATATCGCAAAAATTACATCCCTAAATGGAACACTGAATGTGAACGCCTATGGAATCTATATCAAGAAAATGAATCATCGGATGTTGCTGATCAACCAATTGGTGAGTTAAATCGAGCACGCACCGAAAAGTGGATAAATTTGGTGGAAAGCATGGATTTCTCCCACTCTAGCAGTGAGGCGTGGGATCTGTTGAAGAAATTAGGAAATTCAACATTTTCATCAAATACAAATGCCAATGCAATTCGTCCAAATGAAGTTGCGTCCAGAATGGTAAAGAACTCAAAATTTCCTGTTCCAAAATCAAGAAATCGAAAAATAAAAAACCGTTTAAGGAAATCTAAACATTCGATCACCGAATCGCTGTATGGTTTTCTTGTGACGATTTAGGAAGTAAATGAAGCGATAAAACACCTAAAAAAACGTAAAGCATGTCGGGTTGATGAATTGTTTCCAGAGTTTCTAATCAACTTGTCGAAAAATGCATGAAAATGGCTATCTACATTTTTCACTGATTGCTACAATAAGGGTAAAATTCCAAACACATGGAACTTAACAAAAGTAAGAGCAATATTAAAACCAGGAATGCCAAAAGAGCTACCGGAAAGTTATCGCCCGATATCTTTATTATGTGTGATATACAAACTATTTGAAAGAATAATATACTTAACCGTATATCAACCACAATTGATAACAGCATTCCACCAGAACAATCAGATTTTCAGGATAAGAAACAAACTGCTGTGACGTTTATTAATCTTACCGCGGCCTATGACACTGTATGGAAAAAGGGATTACTGTATAAATTCTCAAAGATAATAAAGTGCTTAAAAACCATAAATATCATCTCAGTACTTCTATCCAATCGTAAATTTATTGTTCATATGGGAAATAGACAAAGCCGAATACGACATGTCCACAATGGCCTGCCACAAGGTTCGGTTCTCGCACCAATGCTTTTTAATTTGTATACATCGGATCTTCCAGTTACAATATCAAAAAAGTTTATTTATGCTGATGACTTGGTAGTTGCAGTGCAATTTTTATATAATCCATCTGCAACAAGAGAGGCTGAAGCAACACTATCGTCAGATATAACTATACTGACTGACTATTACGAAGATTGGCGTTTGAAAACAAATCCAAACAAAATGGAAGTATCGTATTTTCATTTATCGACTCATAATGATAATGATACGCTTAATGCTAATATGAAAAGAACTTTATTGAAATTTAATCGAACACCTACATATTTGGGAGTTACCATGGACCGATCATTAACATTTAGTTTCCACTGTGATAATCTGAGTAAAAAACTAAAATCGAGGAGCAATATTATTCAAAAGCTATCTGGAACAGATTGGGGAGCTCATGCTAACACACTCCGTATTTCATTGTTATCACTAGTCAATTCAGCATCTGAGTATTGTGCACCTGTATCGAATCACAGTACACATGCACGACATATAGATATAAAGTGGAATACATGTATGAGAATAATTTCTGGCGTCATTAAATCAACACCTTTACCATTGCTCCCAATATTATCGAATATTGCTCCACCGAAATTTAGACGAGAAATGGCACTAATAAGAAAATTCAAAAAAATTCTCGACAACCCAAATCTTCCAATTCATTCATGAAGACCTTATTGGTAGAAATGAAAATCGTTTGATTTCAAGATGTCCTATCTGGACTAAAATCTATCTCTTGGGAAATTTGAACGGCTATTCAGTACAAGATAGATGGCCAGAAGAATTCTCAAATTTAAATTTTGTCAATAAAGAGCTAATACTTGAACCAAATGCTATAGTCACTGAATTTAATGATCCTTGTCGACGATGGATTACAATTAATAGAATCCGATGCAATTATGGAGCAACAAATGCAGAACTTCATAGATATGACCAAAATATTTCACCATCAAGTGACTGTGGCAATGCTGTGGCAATGACTGTTTTAAAAAAAAAATTACATTGCTGGTTTTTTGACCACAAAGAATTTTTTTAGGGGGCGTCTCGAAAACTAAATTTTTAGATGAATTTTTAATACCTTGACGTATTACTGAACAAGATGCATGACTGGTTATATTTGACGTATTATGTTTGGGATTCGACAAAAATCAACGTCTATCAACACTTTATCTCAACTTCTTGGATGGAAAATTGCGGAAAACTATCCATTTAACGAACCTCAATTAATTTACAGAAAAGTTTTTTTCTTTAGTTCTTACAGAAGAAACAACATATTTCATCTTCAGCAACCACGAAAGTGTTTTAACTTTACTTTTTGGTTGTTTATTACTTTAGTTTGCAATAAATTATAATCAACATATAAATTTTTTCACATAATAAAAAACAAAACAAAACGATATTAATTAGTTATAATTGTTTTCTGTAACATTTTATTGTTTTGTATATTTCAAACAAAAATTTAATGATACATAAATTTTGTCATTTGGATTGTTATTTTTTTCTAAATGAATCTTTGTTAGTCTTTCTCCCATGACGTCATTTGTATATTACTAAAAATATTTTTAAATCATACAAAGTGTATTGTAAAACGAATAAAATTTTACCAGAATAAAGGTATGAGCAAGAATATTGAAGTGGTTATGAGCATCAGTAACGCTTTTGGCCGACTTACTTATATTGGGTTCGATCACTATATCAGGAAATTAAAACAATGGTTTTTTATTATACTTATCTGAAAACACCTTGTTTTCATCTGTTTTTACAAAGACGTAAAGGTGGCATTTTCAGAACAGCGCACGGAAAAATTTTCCCGATCTCCAATTTTTTTTCCTTACGCTAAATAAAAAAATACAATTGAAATTAATTATAAGAAAAAACAATTATTTATTTATAACGCTTTTCTGAAAACAACAACAACATAATTAGTATATTTAGGAATTGTTGGTATTAATAGTAACATTTATTGTACAATTTGTATTATTGCAGAAGTTTAGTCTCTTCGGTATTTCATTCTTTAGAACTAAAGATGTTGAAGCCATTCCATAAAAAGTTGATACTCGTGTTCATATCTCGACCTGGATTTTTCTGGTAACAAATCAGCACTAGCTTGTGCCAGCTCTAATATGTTCATAGGAACATCTGGATTTTCTTCCGAGTACATTTTTTAAAACTAACATGAATTAAGCTGACAGAAAATAAAACAATGCCGATAATAAATATATCGTTGCTATGGAAATGTTAATCATGTTTGATATTAGTCGCGTTTTTTCTTCGGACAACTGTCCGGGACAGCGATTGTTTTATTTATATTTTTTCGTTCAAATTAAAATTATTTCAATTTTGATTGCATAAATATTAAATATTTATCGTTTATCCATCCATTTTAATTAATCTCTTTAAAATAAATTGACAAATTAAATTTATTTTTACCAGTTCGCAACAAATCTTGTGTTTTATCGAGAGCAGTTCAGAACAGGTGAGGGAAATAAACAATGGGACATTCTTAGTACTATTTTTGAAATTAACACTATCTTCATGTATGTTTATTTTTAGATGTCAAAAACATTACATATATGTACATACGTACAAAACTAAAAATTAAATTTAATCTTTAATTTAATTTTTTTTTTAGTTCGAATCTCGTCGTTTAAATATAAAATATATGGCTCTTCATGAAATAAATAAATATAACACAAGCGTAAACAAACATTAATGGCGATTGTCAAAATATTCACTTGAAGTTAGTTACAATTTAGTTCTAAAAATTTCCCTGTATTTTACCAATATTTTTCTCTGTCCTGGACAGCCAGTTCGAAGATAAAACGCGACTATTATTACGATGTATTATGATTACTATGAAAATAAAATGTTCTAAATTTACTTCTTATTCTTTTTTGCGTTGTTTTCAGATAAGTATAATAGAAAGTATCGTTCATTACACGTCCGGAAATGGATTTTTCCGTGCTTGCATGACTTCTCGTTATTGAGAATTTGTCACGTGCGCATGGAAAAATCCTTATTTTATTTTATTTGTTAAAGACTTTATTCTTTTTATAAAATATTTATTAAAATATGGAGGTTTGGATGAAACTGCGTTGAGTGGAGGTAGATTTTAATATAGAGGCTGGCTGCTAGTGGAGTTGAATCCTCCAGAAGATGAATTTGTTGATACGAGATGTTGTATCCAATGTAATTTCTTTACGAGTTACTTTGAATATGTTGATTGAGCTGAATATTCGGTGGTGATTTAACAATTATAATGTTCACGTAAAGTAAACATAAAAGGCAGCAGATAAAATGTTGTTGTATCAACCATTAATTAGTAGCATTATTAAGTAGCACGAATATAAATTAGATACCCTCAAAACATAATAACATTTCAGAGTTTAATTGTATTTATACGAAATAGCTTATACAAGTTACATTAAAATTGTATTTATCAAATTGGCGAGGCGATTCAATATAATTTATTAGAGAACTACATTTTGAATTTAACACGAAAAATAAGAACTTAAACAATTTGGAAAAAACAAAATCTGATATAAAAAAATGTTTTTTGTTTTTTTAATAAATTTTAACGAAATCATCGCCTGCTAAATTTTAAAGTTTTTTGAGAAATGATTTTAGTTTTGATGTTCGCCACAGAGGGACTGAAATCTCAAGCTCTGAGATATCAAGACTTCGGTTTTGGTTAAGGATTTTGACATAGTTTTCGGCATAAAAATTTTATGAGGACATTGTTTTTAGTTTTGGGCAGCGATCTTTATCAAACATAACTTTTTGTTAAAGTACATGTATTTTTTTTCTCTGTTTAGATATGTATTACAAAACTAACACGAAACATCAATACGTTGTCAGAAAATTATAACAGATCATAAATTAACATAATTTAGTGAAAAGATTATACAATCAGCAAACTACTCAAAAACCCCTCCATTTAGCGTTTCGAGAAAATATTTCAAAATCACAAATTCATATTTCTTTCAAAATTTCAATAATCTTGTATTTGGTCTCACTTACCAATCCCGACCATCCAGATTTCTCCACATTCTTTATCACTCATTATCACTTAAAATGAACGTTTTTTAAAAAATATGCATATTTCCTTGTTTTGACACACTTGACGATTTTTTTGACACACTTCCGGTACAGTTATCGAACACATCGTCCTTTCGGCTCTTACCATTCAGTGTACCAATTTTTAGAGTTCAAAATTTGTGGACGGACTATCTCCATCCACAATATTATTATTGAACAAAAGATGAACAAAATTGAGCAAAACATGTAAAAACTTAAATAAATGTTATGCGAAAACGTTCCTTATATTTTTAGAAAAATCGGTGAAATGTGTTATTATTTTCATAAAAATGTGTCTATTTCTCCAGGCTGACATACGTGCCAGGCCGCTTATTTGAATGGTGCCTCTAGATGAACTCGCGACGTTGATTCGAAATCTGCTGTCAGGTCGTGTCAGGCTGACCTTTTTAACGTAGTTTTGGTGTCAGGCTGCCGAAACACATTTCGCCGGCCTGACACCATTTCTCCAGCCTGACATCGTGTTTTCACTCCAAAACGCATTATTTTTTATTGGCATCACGTTTTTTGTACAAGTTTACAAAAAACATGTTAGCCTGACACCTGCCTGACACAGCCTGACAATCTTAAAATAATTAAAATTTTAAACTTTGAACGATTTTCTATCATTACATACGGGCACGTTTACACTCATTTGAAAAATACGAAAGATCTCGTCACTTACGTAAATGTAACTAACTTTAGATTTATTCGAACTTGTAAACTTTAAAGTGAACACAATAAAAGTTATAAGTTGTTTAAATCAATGTCTTATTTATTCATACAATAATAAATAGTTTAAACAAATACAATATAACAAACAACGATACATTGATACATGCTGTCAGAAGTTTAGAACCAAAGAAAAATTAGAATAGTTGGATATTTTCACCGAAAATATTTCATCAGAAAAACAAAATGGCATCATCGTTCCGCATAGAATAATTTGTTAAAGAAAAAAATAAGGATACAAACAAATGGAACAAATGGAAAGGTGATTTCGAAAACTTCTTATTAGCTAATGACCTCGGTGAAGCAAATGACAAAAGGAAAATTGCAATATTCCAAATTGTTTGTGGAAAGGATTTAAAAGACACTTACGAAGAATTTGGTTATACTGCGAGTGACAAACCAACAAACAAAGATGTTTTCAAAAATTACGATGAAGATTTTGACGAACTTTATAGAAAAGTACAAGAAGCAGCCATAGAATGCAACTTCGGAACATCTCTTTTGAGAAATATAAGAGACAAGATAATCATAGGAATAGAAAATGGTGTTTTGAGAGAAAGATCTTAAGGGGAAAAACCGTAACTGAACAAGAAGTTGTAGAGCAACGCAGAATTAGTGAAACGTCGCACACAAGATCTTTATGCATGGCAACTCCTGGGTTGAAACAGGAGACACAAGTTGATGTTTTGAAAGCAACCGGAGCTAAACCAAAGGAAATACATTGTAACAATTGTGGAACAAAACATCAGATAAGAAAGTGTCCCGCATTTGGTCAAAAGTATTACTCGTGTGGAAGAACGAATCATTGGAAACAAGTATGTAGAAAGAATCAACATAAAACAATATACGAAATTGTTCAGCAGCCAATTCAACAGCAATTTCAACAAGAGCATGCAGATCACTTATTCATTTCGGAGTTAGTGGTGGATACCATAAGAGCATCGGAAAATGATTGGTACGCGAACGCATTGTTCAATAACATCTACACTGTCAATTGTAAACTGGACACTGGCGCTCAAACAAATGTCATTTCGCAGCAACGCCTCAGTAAGAAAAAAATCTATCAACCTAAGATCTACCCAACAAATAAAGTTCTAAGAGCATTCGGAGGATCCAAAATAGATGTTTCCGGTATATGTTATTTGGATGTCAAATTAAATGGTAAACTACAGAATTTATGTTTCTTTATCTCTACAACTGATACAAAAACTATCATCGGCTTTGCGGCTTGTAAGGGATTCGATCTGATCAAAGACATTTTTACAATAGCATCACAAGAACATCAGAAATTACTGCAGTAATATGAAGATGTTTTTGAAGGAAACGGGTGTTTAAAAACTGTGTCAATTACTTTAGCTGACAACGCAGAACCTCATATCGCCGCTCCTAGAAAAAAACCATTGGCATTGTACGAACCTGTCCAGAAGGAATTAGAAAGGATGTGTAAAGAAAACATAATCACAAAAGTCACCGAACCTATTGACTGGGTAAGCAACATGCACGTAATTTCTAAAAAAGAAAAAATACGCATGGTATTGGATCCAAGACCTTTAAACAAATACATCAAGCGTCCTCATTTTTCAATTCCCACTGCTGATGAGCTACTAAGTAAATTAAGTGGTTGTAAATTCTTCACTGTTTTCGATGCAAAATCCGCTTTTTGGCAACAGCCTTTAGATGAGAAGAGTTCTTTTCTGACAACATTCGCTTCTCCTTTTGGGAGGTTTCGTTTTCTAAAAGTTTCTTATGGTTTAGTGAATGCACCAGAGGCTTTTCTACTAACAATGACAGAAATATTCAAAGATATTCCAGAGATAACACCATACTTCGATAATATCGTCATTGGGTCAAAGACAAAAGAAGAACATTTGGTTTTGGTTGAAAAAGTACTACAAACCACTCGTACTAATAACTTAACATTTAGCAAAGAGAAAACACACAGTTTGCTAAAACAGAAATTGTTTACCTTGGTCAGAAAATAACATCAGAAGGAGTACTACCACAGCACAGCAAGGTCAAAGCAATAGCTGAATATCCGACACCGAGCAACATCGATCAACTCAACAGATTCCTTGCTATGTATAAATATCATAGTAAGCACATCGAAAATTCATCACACAAAACACATCCACTGCGGTAACTGCTTAAAAAGAATTCTTGTTGGCTTTGGGATGAAAATGCTAATAAATATTTCAAATTAATTAAGGAAGATCTGCTAAAAGCGCCAATACTTCAAATATTTGACAGTAAAAAACAACTTGTTCTGTCAGTTAACGCATCAGGCTATGGTTTGGGTGCAACACTTAGTCAAAATGGAAAATCAATAGCATTTGCTTCGGTCTTCAACATTTCAACTTCTTTACTTTTGGACGCCGAGTGATTGTTGAGACGGACCATAAACCTTTAATTGGTCTCAAAGAAAAACCACTTGATTCTATTTCACCACGTTTACAACGAATGTTGATGAAGATTCTTCAATATGACTTCACTCTTTAGTATATCCCTGGTAAAGATTTATTTGCTGCTGACACTTTATCCAGATCTCCTGTAAATGATAACTTCGACTGTGCTGATGATTCAAACACTCTTGATGTATGTGTTCTTACTACTGCATCAAATCATCGTTGGAGTTCGCTCAAGTATGACACTGAAAATGACCAAGTGCTTCAGGAAGTGTCCTCGTACATATCAAATGGATGGCCAGCAAACATCAAAGACGTAAGAACTGCTGCAAAACCATTTTGGCATCATCATGACAGCTTATACATATCTGAAGGGATCATTTGTAAGGGTAAGCAGATTGTTATTCCTAAACTATCAAAACAGCAAATACTCAAATCCTTGCATGATGATCATGACAGGATACCCGCGTCTAAGACAAAAGCAAGGGAAAATTTCTTTTGGAATGGAATGGATGAGGAAATTGTTAACTTCATAACTCAATGTGAAATTTGCCAAAAATATCAAAGATCCAATCAAAAGGAACCTATGCAAGAACGGATGCTAGCAACAAGACCATGACAAAAGATGGGCATAGATTTCTTTCACTTAAAAGGAAAGAATTTTCTTCTAATCATTGACTACTTTAGTAAATATGTGGAGTTAGAAGAAATGAAATACTCAACAGCATTTGATTTTGTTCACGGAAAAATGAGGAAAAGTTTCTGTAGACACGGTTTCCCAGATGAATTGATATCAGATCAAGGTCCACCTCTCAATTCATACAAATTTGCTGAAATGATGAGAAGCTACGACATTCACCATAATCCATCATCACCGAGATACCCGAAATCAAATGGACAAGCAGAAAGAACAGTACAAAGCATAAAACTTTCTATGCAGAAAGCATTTGAATGCGGTAATGACATGTACGACGTAATCCTAAATCATAATTTAACTCCTCATAACAACTTGCCGTCACCTGTCCTAGCTTTTATTTGGTAGAAAGATTAAAGGAAAGAACATTATACATCCAGAACTATTAAAACCAAACTACCCAATATAACATGTAACTCAACAGCTTAACCTGAATCAATCGACACAAAAATATTATTATAATCGTCATGCAAAGCCGTTGCCAGATTGTTATGAATGTGATAATATCTGGTTTGAACAAGAACGTCAGTCTTACTGGAAGAAGGGTCAATAATCGCTGCTAGTAACGAAATCTCGATCCTATACCATAGGTTCCGAATCGGGTAAACAGTAATATAAGAAATCGAGTGTACATAAGACAAAACGATTAAATACTTCAAAACAACAATGAGAATGTAAGTCCCTCTGTTGAGGACTATTATCCGATATTTCCATCATCTGTAATCAACAATGAAGAATCAGCTAGAAGTGATTCCTCTTTTCACTCCATTTGCAAAGAATTAAACAATAACGAAATTCAACATCCACCAGCACCAGAGCTCTCGTATAATAATGATGATCAACAGCAAGGAACTTCAATACCACAAATAGATACAGAGTCACCAGCTGAAGAAGAAATAGTTTACGTTAGACGTTCCAATAGATTAACAAAAGTTTCTGATAAATTTTCAGACTTCGATTTATCCTAAAAAAAAATTAATATTAAAAAAAAGCACGTGTCACGTAGATGTCGTCAGTTACCATTAGTTTTGTAAATGTAACTCAACAATCAGCGATTTGCGTTTGTACGGACTGTTAAATTTATGTTTTGATGCTTGCCTTTGCATGTATTTTTCAAATGAGTGTAAACGTGCCTGTATGTAATGATCGAAAATCGTTCAAAGTTTAAAATTTTAATTTTTTTAAGATTGTCAGGCAGGTGTCAGGCTAACATGTTTTTTGTAAATTTGTACAAAAAACGTGTTGCCATTAAAAAATAATGCGTTTTGGAGTGAAAACACGATGTCAGGCTGGAGAAATGGTGTCAGGCCGGAGAAATGAGTTTCGGCAGCCTGACACCGAAACTACGTTTAAAAAGGCAGCCTGACACAGCCTGACATCAGATTTCGAATCAGCGTTGCGAGTTCATCTAGAGGCACCATTCAGAAAACCAGCCTGGCACATATGTCAGGCTGGACAAATAGACACATAAAAATCGTTTTTATTCGCCTACATATTAAAGTGATACTTTATTACTGTGATTTGCGGCTTTAAAGTATCACTTTTCAACTATTTATTTTGTTGTCACAGCTACGTCCAAAAAAGTAAAAAGCATTTGTATTTGTTTAAATTCTATGAATAATAAAATTTTTTATCAAAGCAACCCTTAAATTCAAAATTTCATTATCCAATTAAAATAGTTGTTATCATTTGTTGTTATAGCAACAAGATAATTTGGAAAAAATAATAAATATTTTGTCAAAGGTTACTTGTTCAACATATTTTTATTTTAAAATTTATGAAAATTTATAATTTTAATTTAGAATAAACAACTTTTCTTAAAATATTTTGCTTGCGGCGAATAAAAAAAAGTATATGATGCACGGAAGTAAGCTATTTTGGACTTAATGTGGGTGCAAACTCCACATCCGTCCAAAATCTTTAGCTTTACGTCCTAGCATCATAATGTACTATTTGTATTGTCGTGAGGTCATTGGATTGTTTATTTTTTCATTACACTAGTGTGTAATAAATTCATTCATTAAATTCATTTCCGAGGTACAGTAGGAAATATTATAGTGGCCAAAATAATAGAAAAATGTTAATTGCACTAGAAGTGTATCATAAAGTGTATCTTAATAAAACCTGGTGTATTTGCTTTTGAATTGGTTTATCGCATTGAGAGTAAGGCCAATTCGAAGGAGGGTTAGAAAAACATAACAATATTTATAACAATTAAACCAAAACCCCAATGTGTCTAAGATGAAACCATCTTCATATACTCTAATAAATCGTTGCCTAGCTAAACTCAAAGAACGAGATTTGTTAAGAAAAATCATCATTTGTTTCTGTTCTTTTGCCTTTCGTCGTGAAAAGAGAGAGTTTTCTTCTGTTGTGGTTGTTTTTTATTTATATTAAAAAATTTCGCGCGCGCGATTGAAGTTTAACAAATTAACTAAATCATAAAAAAAAATAAAAAAGCTAAAGAAAGATGTAAGATGAAATTAAAAAACAAAATTCTGATGTTTTCTTCAAACGTTATTGAACTATTGTTCGGATAGCATCTTAGATGTTTTTGTTTTTTTTTTCTTTTTCTATATGTTTATATTTTTGGAAAACCGTTTAATATATCGCGTGCGTTTCTGACATTGTTTTTGTGTTATTATTGAAATATCAATCGTTTTGTCGCGATCTAGTAGTGGTGAGCTAAGTGAATAATAATTTGAATAAATGTGAATAAATTAATACAAGTGAATTTTGATAGATAATTTAAATAATTTTGGAGTGTTTAGAAAAAAAGTATATAATTTTTTTTTGTAATTAAAATAAATTTCTATAACCTAATTAATATAAGTGGTGTTTTTATTTTAAGAAAATATATATAAAAATTGGATACATATTAGAAAAAAAAGTCTAACACTAAAAACATCAATCGAAAGCAAGCAATTGAAGATTTATTATTTATTTTTATTATAATTTAACGGTAAGTTAAAAGGTTCTGTTTATTTTCTAAGAAAAAATATAATTAGAATTAATATTGTAAGATTTCGTTTGCTTATTGTTTTGGTTTATGATTTTGAAATTTATTATCTTTTCATCTGGATACGAGGTAAGATGATGGATTAATGAAAGCAATCAAGTTTTATTTCATAGTATTTACAAAATTTAACTTAAATATTTATGAAATGTAATGAATTAAAATATAATCATAATTTGTGATGTTTTATGTGTGAGTTTGGGGCATAGGTCGCTTTTATATAGTTATATGGGCTTTAACTATGGCACAGTCCAGTCAAATTTAATGAACAGTTTTTATTGCAGCTACACTTTTAAGCGTTACTTTTTCGATCGGTAAAACATACGAGCCAGGGGTTTGATGACTCTCAAGTTAAACCTATTTTTCCACATCACAGTTATTGTGTAATAAAAACAAGAATAAAAATTCTCCATAGGTTCCATCCATCAGTTGGAAAAATTAAAAAATAAATATCTGAAATTATATATTTCCCATTAATAACCTTTTAATATATGAAACATGATTTTGTCCCAGTTCCCTTAATTCGTCTTAATTTAATATTAAAATAAGCATTTCGGTCATCACTGAATAGCTATAATTAATTCTTAAATTTTTTTATTGTTTAATTTGTTTTATTTTAAGTTATAAGGTTTTTGATAGATTACAGATTTTTATTTTAAAGAAATTGTTGTTGTTTACGATGCCTAATAACATATAACACTATTAGTGAAATAATGTTCATGAGTTATTAGATGATTAAAAAGGTAGAACAAACAACATTTTACGATTAATAAAATATGGAAAATAAGGAAAAACAAATAACCGTAATAGTTATAGTTATGATTATCAATTATGTTATATAAATTATAAATCATAAATATGGTTATGGATTTTACTAAATTCAACGAAAATATTTTTGTAATGACATTCATTATTTTTGTTATATGGGAAACGGAATATTCTTGTAGTAATTGTACGTCTGTCTCATCGTATTTTTCAAAGATCATTTCCCCTCATTTAAATAATAATAAAATTCAAATAAGATAAACTCCATGACATCAATGAAACATAACTTTAAAAAAAAATCTCACTGTTAATCGATAAATAATAATAATAGCGTTAGTCCACTTCTTCAGTTTTACCGAATTCTCTTCGAGTTATAAAAGTTTCTCCAAACTTAATTTTTAAACAAAAGTGTTGTTTTAGTTTTATTTGATTTTATTTAAAATTTATATATAATTTCTATAATATTATACATATTTTAATTAACAAAATTAGGTTTGTAATAAATTAGTAAAGAAAATTATGATCATTGTCATTATATTGTTTTTCGTGTCGATAACAACACTGAATAAAATTGAAAATATTATTAGAAGTTGTAGACAACAAAAGAAATAATAATTTGTTATACTCTGATTATTTTTATGTTATCGTGACAATGATCTTTAATTCAAGTTATAAAATTGTTAGGTTTTGTGATATGAATCTTTAATAACTCAAGACAAACATTTTTTAACATATTAGAAGTTCACTCTAACAATATTGTCCAACATATTATTGGTTGGTTGACAGGGTTATTAAAACCCTTATAATCTGACTGGAAGTTATAAGAGTTTAAAATAAGAAAGATTTAAAAACGCTTCGATGGACTAACACCCAAAGGTTTCGTTGCATAGCAATACAAAATATAGATATTATTGACAGTTGAAATTAAATATATATGAAGTCTATAATATGGGACAATGTTTTGTTAATATTTATTTCTCACGTAAAGAGAGTGATTATAAACTCCTTTTTTATTCGCCTACATATTAAAGTGTTGCTTTATTACTGTGATTTGCGGCTTTAAAGTATCACTTTTCAACTATTTATTTTGTTGTCATAGCTACGTCCAAAAAAGTAAAAAGTATTTGTATTTGTTTAAATTCTATGAAAAATAAAATTTTTTATCAAAGCAACCCTCAAATTCAAAACTTCGTTATTCAATTAAAATAGTTGTTATCATTTGTTGTCATAGCTACACAATAATTTTGAAAAAATAATAAATATTTTGTCAAAGGTTACTTGTTCCACATATTTTTATTTTAAAATTTATGAAAATTTATAATTTTAATTTAGAATAAACAACTTTTCTTAAAATATTTTGCTTGCGGCGAATAAAAAATAGTATATGATGCACGGACGTAAGCTATTTTGGACTTAATGTGGGTGCAAATCTCGGCTAGCGCCTCGATTTTCAAACTCCACATCCGTCCAAAATCTTTAGCTTTACGTCCTAGCATCATAATGTACTATTGTGACATTATTGTTAGAAGGTATGTTTCGTTTTTATTTAAATAATATTTTTTCACTAACAAAAATGAAACAGTTAAACCTTTTCCGTTAACCTTTATTAACCTTGTTAACCTTCAACCTTTTTGTTAATTTTTATTTAATTCAGAAACGAAAGAATTATCTCTTTTATAAAACCGCCATACTCCACAAGAAATATGATTTTCTTAAGAAATAAAAATTCAACGAAAATTTGATAACTTTATTAATGTTGACATCGTGAAATTGTTTTTGATTCTATTAATAAACATTTAAATAAAACCTTTTATTATTACAAAAAACAAATAAAATATATTAATAACTATTGTGGGTTCCTTAGAACAATAAAACTCCATTAAGTAAGGAAGCAATTGGAATTTTTCAATTCAAAGTTATGGTTGGAAGTTCCTCAGATAAAAATTCCACTTCTCATTTGACGTGTTTCGGATGATTCCTCTTCAGTGCCATGTTCAAATTTTTTGGCAGATACGCTATCAATTACGGCACTGAGGCGATGACAAATTTTTTTCGAAGTAAACTTCATCATCACTTATTATGTTAATTATTATTAAACTTATTTGTTCTTGTTTTAAGACAATTACAATCTTGAATAACAAAAATGATTTCAGTCTTTTTTTATATTTTTCTTGTTGGATAGTATTCTTATACTATTCTTATACTATAACGATGGTCCCTTACTAGCTGGCTGCTCCTCTATTTTTTTATTATTAAAAATCAGCTTTCAACTGTGACTAAATAAGAATAATAAAATATAATCCTAGGCTGCTTTGCTGAAAGTTAATGTACTAATTGGCGTAAATCTAATAATAGATACCAACTTTGAATTACTTACAACATGATGCGGTCTATTTGTAACGAACTTTGCAATTATATCAATAGAACCTATAATAAAATCAGTATATAGACTTGGTAGAATATTTTAATAAAATCTATATTCTAGATTTTATTTGAATGTATATTTCTTATATACGAAAGACAATAATTATGAATATTGAACTTGTTTAAAATTTTTAATTCACTATAGATTTGAATTTGGAATAATTTTTAAATTATTTAGGATTTTTTGTGAGCACTTAAACTCAAGTAATTAAGAAAATCATTTGAGTTTTTCAATTTGAAAGTATTGGATTTTTCATAGAGAAAAATTCTATTTTTCTTTCTCTTATACGTGTTTCGGAGTGGGATTCGAACCTTCCTCATCAATGCCATGATTCGAGTGCCGCTTTTGGCAGACACGTTATTCACAAAAAATACCTAATAATTCAAAATTTATTCATAACTAAAATCTATATCTCTAAAGTTCGTACTACATGGGAACAAGTTCGACAGACATGGAATGGAATTGATATGGTTGCAAAAGGTGGAGGAATATTGTCGATTTCTGTTAATCTTTTCAAAAATTACAATAAACACATGAATTATAATTACATCCTCCTTCTTAAATATTAACTATTTAGGTGACGTGATTTTTAAAATACTCAGCTTTCTACCACAAAACAAATCTTTCTCCTATGTTTCTATGAAAATGTAAGTCTATAAACTAATAAATTTATTAAAGATAAATAAAATTTTATAATTCTTTTCTAATAAAATATAATTCCACGGCATGTGATTTCGTTATTGGACC